>JAQIUQ010006030.1:0-70000 GCA_030378365.1 Hybognathus amarus | reverse complement strand
GAGTTAGAAAAAGATAGATAGATCAGATAGATCAGATAGATAGATAGATAGATAGATAAAGATAGATAGATAGATAGATAGATAGATAGATAGATAGATAGATAGATAGATAGTGTCATAGATAGATGAGTTCATTCGTTTTAATGAGTCTCAATGGCTCATATAGTGTATAGAATGGCAGTTGGAGTCTAGGGCTTCAAGGTATTTAGATTTGAATTTTTGACAGTTGGGGAGTCTGGCAGTCTGAACATTCCGCAATGTTAAGTCAATGGGATATTTGAATCGTTTTTTCGAGGTTTGATCGTCATTTTTAGGAAAACCGTAAGTCCGATCAGTCTGAAAAGATATAGCAACTCGAGTCAGAACAGCTTGAGTGTCCGTGCCGAGTTTGGAGTATGTGGAGTTAAAGCTCTAGGAGGAGATAGAGTCAGAAATTTTTTGAGTAAGAAGAATAATAATAATAATAATAATAATAAGTTTAAATAGCATTTCAGTAAGTTGGCTTTCACAAGCCAACTTAATTAAAGACGAAGAGTGGCTCCTGAGTGAATTTATTTATTTAGCAGTTGCATTAAAATGGCATTTGAGACAACCTTGTCATTTATATTTCATTTTGATCTGGAGGGTTGTCTGGTTATTTAAGGTACCGTTTTGATAATTGCGAGTTCACATCTCCGAATTATAAATTCATATCTCACATGTCTGGCTCTTTTTTTCAGAATTCCGAGTTTACATCTTGCAACTTTTTTTTATCATGAAATAAAAATGGTGATCACAAAATTTTCTCTCACAATTCTGAAATTTGTCCTTGAAATTACAAGTTTTACCGCACAATTCTGACTTTTTTCTCAGGATTGCACATTTATCACGCAATTCTGACTTTTTTCTCGGATTTGTGAGATCATTCTGAAAAAGAAAAAAACTTCCACTAATTTCTTCTGTTATTATATAAATCCTCATGGTTTTGATCAAGCGTGCCACACAAGCCCTCAAAAGTGAAGCCAAAACGTCTCGAATCGCCAATTCCATATTGCAATTCCAATATGGAAGAGAGAAACTCTCTCTGCTCACGCATGTAAACGGGTTATTCCTAATGTTTCAGAAACCCGAATAGTGACCTTAACCCGACCATAACCCGAAAATTGACTGCATGTAAACGTGAAGTGAAGGGGAAGTGTCTAATTATGGTGTGTGAGTTGAAACGATCTACCAACGTTTAAGGGGGCCCTGAAAAGGCATATATTGACGAATGGTCAAAAGACGTCCCAAGTCGTCAGTCATATGACGAATTGGGATGAGACTGTGTTATAGGAGGAGTGTGCTGATCTGATGACTCCGTGACAAATCATTTATTGTTTTTTTCTTAAATATATTTTATTTCTATCCTAAATGGCACATAAACACAAAATATGTGGCTGGTCACTTTACATGTTAAAGTCTAAGTGCGTGGTACTTGGTTAATATACTGTGAACTTTGCTACGGGTCAAAATTCTAGCAATATGCAAAGTTTTTCTATTTCTTCCCATTTGATAATTTCTTTCATTTTTCCTTGAAAGGTCAGTCTTATTGCACTTTTTATAGTATGAATCACCTTGCCCTGACTTTTCAAAGCTTTCCGTTTCAAAGCCCTCTACTCTTTTTGTTATGAAATGTGCCCTAGAATGAGGTGCACACTACACAAGAGTAGAAAACTTTTCTAAAAGCGCTTTGTTTGAGACTTTTTGTGTCGCCTTGCTGTGTACTTTAGAGGAGTATCAGGGTTCAAGGAAGGCTTGGATAGGCAGCGGCATAGCGCTCCCTGCTTTCATTTAGCAGGCAATTTGCCAGTGAGGCGGCAAGAAAATGAAACTCTAGCTGTCTTTTCATCACCAGTTGAAAAGGCACTCAGGTTTCCTCCACGTGTAGATGGTGCTAATTAGCTCACCCTTGAGTTTACTCAGAAGGCCACTAAACCCCTGGCCCTCTATCCTTCCACCTCCAACTGCTGGCCAAAGCTAAAAATAAAGGGGCTTGTTCTCCTTGATGAAAGTTAAGAGGACTGCAATTACAGAGAGGGTGAAGCATCAAGCCTCCCCACTGTGCCTTCCCTCTCTCAGCAAGAACCACTAGAAATGACTTACACTTTACATTCAAAAACACAGCAATAACATTCAGATTACTGTGTTTATTGGACATATAATAATTGCCAAATGATTAAACTCGACCTTTGTTTGTCAATGCTGCTATTAAATGTTCTTAACAGCATTGCACCAAATAAAATAGAGCACATGTAAAAGGGCTCAAACAATATTATAAATACAATAGTTATATCTAGATATAGATGGTCATTCCTTCAAGACCATTTTAAACATATTTATTTAACCTTTTAGATAAAAATGATATAGATATATTAGATATGAATGTTCTTTGGAACCATATTGCATGTTTCTTCTGAACCCAAAATAGCATCTATTGAAACAAACCTGCAAAGAACAACATAGGAATTTGACAGGAAAGCAGGTGGAGGGAAGGGAGACAGGTTCATGAAAAACCTGCCTGTGGTGACAGTTTTTTTTATTATTTTTTTCAAAATATTACATTGCTTCTTGCAAAACTTTCAAAGTGAAATTTCAGTTTTATCCAAAACAGATGAAAGTGAATCTGGCATTGTTTTATTACATTGTTTTTTTGTACATATCACAGCAGTTTGGAAATGAAATATCTGGTGAGTGGCGCCAAATGGTTAATTCACGTTTGAACATAACATGACCTTGCCAATCATGTTAACAAAAGCAATCGCAAAATAAAAACACATTTGTGAGTAATCATGCTTTTTTAGCTTGTTTCTACAAGTCTTTGAACACTTATTTACCGAGCAAGTTTACTACATCAGAAAAGCCATATATATGGAGCTGGTTATGTGAATCAAACATCAAAATATATTAGTTTACAAATCATGCACTAGTCATAACATAGTATTGTGCAGGGAACTTTGTGAAAACAATAATCTGCCCCTTGTGAAAGGAATAAAAGTGTTGAATTAGTTGTTGGTTGTTTAATACTCTGTTGTCTATTTCAGAAACGTTTTTGGAGTTTTGCAAAATTCTTTTCCAATGAGCCTCTGTTTTGGTTCATGACATGACCCAAGCCAGGTTCAACCCAGGGTCTCGTGTCACTGCTCCAATACAAACAAGTTTTCCTCCAAAAGAAGATAATGACATTATTATGGCAGACAAAACCATTGAATAGAAGTCACAAAAATTGGCTTTTGTATCCAATATATTGTTTTTTTTATATATCCATCTAATTGAACATGAGCCTATCATTGGCTTCAGCCCACTGTAATCCAATTAGCAAGAGTAATGAAGTAAACGCAGTTCATGCAGGAAGAGTTTTAGCATTCCATCTGCATTTTGCTAACTGTTAATGAGTTTGTTTGCCCATAAAATCTTTAAGATATTAGGTTAAACTTGGCTTGCTGACCACTGGAGAGGGGCTCAATGAAGCAGCTTGAACTCAAGCTCTGATATACCCCCCCCCCCCCAGTGGCTAAATGTAGGACCTGATAATTAAAAGGGCGAGGTACAATGAAGGTTGAGTTTGGGGACAGACTGATCTCATGAAATGGCGTATGTATGACACGCCAATTCTTATTTCCTTTTTTGGCATGTTGTCAACACACATACTCGCTTTTTAGCGTGTTTATGAACGTCGTTGACTTAACGTTATTACTGTATATATAAATATATGTCCTACCCCAACACCGTCCTTAAACCTACCCGTCACTGGGGTTAATAGCATTTATGAGTCTTCCCCTACCATCCTAGGAAAAACATCGCTCCCCAGATGTAGATCTACATTTTGCTTCGTTTCGCTCGGACATTTGACGGCGTGTACAGTACATACACGCAGAATCACTCGGACATTAATGGCGTAGATATACACGCGAATAGCTCAAAATGCGTATAGATAACACGCCACTTGACTTAAAAGTGGCGTGTATGTTTACGCAAAAGTCATGATGTCATGTTGTTGGGGAGGTGGAGGGACACTGGAACAGCTGATGCTAGGGAGAGTTAAGTGACTACTTATTTACGCTGGTTGATTGAAAGATTGGCTCACTCCTCCCCAACTTACGTTTAGGAACTTCATTTAGGCTATCCAAACATATCTTTGTCCGCTTTGTCATTGTTTTGTAATGTGTCAATTTAATTGCATTGAATTTTCTATTGTATTATTGTTTGTAAATAATTAATCTCACTAAATTGACAGGATGATACCCTGGTTCATATTAGGAAATGCTGATGCTGAGAGTGATTGAGCAATCTGATAGCTTGTAGTTCAGTCCAAAAGGTACTGCAAAAAAGTATACAGTGTAAAATCTGAGCCAGCGCATACATGCCCTGAATAATAAAGGATTCGTCCACATGAAGCACCTCAAAATCCAGTACTGTCTTGTTTAAGTGTTCTGGCACCTCCGCCACGGCCCTCGTCTCGGATCTCGTCTTCATTCTGCTGAAGGGGTGTTGTCAGCTTTGATTGCCCACGTCTCCTCACCTATTGAATCCCTAAACTCCTCTTCCCTCATTAGTTTCCAGAGCTTCCTCTGCCTTCCAAAAGAGAAGCCCATATTAATACCCTGTGAACTGCCAAAACCAATCATAGTCAGCGGAGCGGGTGAGATAATACTTTCACTATCATTTTATCTCAGAGGGTGAGAGGAGATTTGGGTGAGAGTAATACTGCAGAGGGAGGAAGTGCAGATGGAGACCTGGGCTTCTCTTTGGGTTGTCATTAAGAAAGATCCTCTGAAAAAAATAATTGGGATTTGGGCTCCATAACAAAAGGCAGAATTGGAGAGTTTCACAGTGCAAATAGTAGAAGTTGTTTGGGAAAATGTAGCCCAATTATAACTAAAAAAGTTTCTTTGTGGAGAACATCACATGCTTGTAAGGATGAGCTGTGAGCTGAGAACAACCACAACGGCTTTTGAAGGAATGACAAGCCTTAAATGATCCGCTCTTCAATGATCACTGGCTCTATCTTCGTCTCTGCTGAGGCCTCGGGGTGATTGTGAGATGTGCGTGCTTTAAATAGCCCATCCTCTTTTATTATTCATCAAAATTATTGCCTGATTTGGGAAATGGATCGTTTACACCCTGCCCGATCAGGGCGGAGACAAGTGACGCTGTCTGCTAAACGGCTTCAGCTCTGCATTAAATTTTTAATCTCGCGCATGCGATTGCTCTTTTTGTCGTCGCTGTAATTAGGATTATGGTAATGAACATTGTTTTAAAGTTGGCTTCCAGCTGAAGCCTTTCACGCCATAATACAGGCAAGATTTCAGATAGATTGGCCGTGTCAGACAGGTTAAATGCTGGAGTTTTTATTCAGCATTTGAGTTTGTTTAAGCTTGTTTTCTTTTAAGCTTATGAAATGACAAGCTAGTAATTAGTTTGAGAATAAGAACCGGCTCGTTAGGAAATACTGGAAGTGAATTATTTTTATAATGTTTGATTTAGTTCCGCATCCGCAGTCACAATAGGCCAGTGTAGACCAATTCAAATGATATATATATATATATATATATATACAGCTATGGAAAAAATTAAGAGACCACTGCCAAATCAGCAGTTGCTCTGGATTTATTATTTATAATATAAATAATAACTCCAGAGCAACTGCTGATTAGGCAGTGGTCTCTTAATTTTTTCCATAGCTGTATATATAATATGCATTGAAGAAGTAACAAAGAAGATGCCAGAAAGAAGTCTTTTCTGTCAGCCAGGCATCTGTCCACTAACTCTAGCTTGGCCAGATGCGAGGATGGCGACTGTAAGAGCTTTCTTGATGGAGGTTGCATGAGGAACCTAAGAAAAATGCAGCAATATAATTCTCACCACCTTGGATTGGAAGGAAACATCCAGGTGGAAAAAAAAATAATAATTATGTGCCAAAAAACAATTTAATGGATGGAGGTTATAACCAATAAAGCATTGTAACACTGAGAGAGACTCAGGCAGAAATAATAAAAGGGAATGTTGATGGGTTGGGGGTGTGAGATCGAGCTACAGGAGTCATTTCTTTTCATCGATGGAGGTATCTGCTGCAAAGAAAAGGTGGTAGATTTCATTTAGGTCTTTTGTTTTGTGCTTGTCATTGAACTCTGGTGGGAATTGCTGCACACTCCAACTTTGATGCACTTCGAGCAAAGAGAAATGAACTATCTGATTTATTACTTGTGAGTTAAGGAAGAGGGTTGGAGAGCGAGAGGAGGAGAGGCAAACATGATGAAATCTAATTAATGCTCTTATCACGTTTGTTTCACCTGCTGTGTTGGTACTGGTGTGGCTATGAGATGTGAAATTACCTCCCATGAATCACAGGAACTGCTGAAAAAAAAAGAACACATCCAATTCTGACTGTCACCACAGTGAGCTGAGAGGTACCTCAATTACTGTCATTCAGCCGGTATAGTTGCATTCATCGAATTGTGGCCTTTGACTTTCAGCATGCTTGATCAAGGTGAACATTAGAAGAAAATAAACATCTTTAGCAGCCAATACGCTCCATGTCAATAAGTTTTCTGTACAAGATCGTCTGCAGGGGTTCAAACTTCTGTTCCTGGCGCTGAAATGACTCTTGACAACTCTGAATGAAATAACATTTCTGCTCCCGTCAATGTCATGCTGTGTGTTTGACAGGAGAAAAACATGTTTCAAGCTTATGGCATACAGTTTCTACAATGTTTTACCACAATTTTACCAGATATTTTTCCAAAACACTAAGTAACGCACCAATGTTTGTAGCCTATTATGTTGTTTTTAAAGTGATGTGTGTGGTTTATATATGTTTGTGTTTAAATGTTTTGTATGCTTAGGGAAACCACAATGTGGTGTACCACAATTGAAAATGATCAAAAAAGTCAGACTGATCTCATGAAGTAGCGTGTGTATGACACGCCAATTCGTATTTCCATTTTTGGTGTGCTATCAACACGCATAATTGCTTTTCAGCGATGTTTATGAACGCCGTTGACTTAACGTTATTACTGCATATATAAATAAATGACCTACCTCAACTCCGTCGCTAAACCTACCCGTCACTGGGGTTAATGGCATTTATGAGTCTCCCTCACCATCCTAGGAAAAAAAAATTGCTCCCCAGATGTAGATTTACATTTTGCTTTATTTCGTGCGGACATTTGACGGCGTGTACAGACACGCGGAATCAGCTTGGACGTCAATGGCGATAGACATACACACGGATACGCGAATAGCTCAAAATGCGTCGAGATAACACGCCACTTGACTCAAAAGTGGCATATATTTTTACACAAAAGTCATGATATCATGTTGAAAAAGTTGTTTTTTTATAAGATTCAGATTTTCTATTTAAGTGCAGATCCCTAACCTATAACCTATACATTTAGATCAACCCTCCCTCAGGAATATGCACAAAAGGGCATGGCCATATTTCTGCGGCTCGTTGAAAGTGTGTTACGTTCATCCAGCTGTCAGGTCTTCTGTGCTCGGGCTTCCCACGGACCTGGTAGCCTAGTCGATCAACAATGGATACAATTTATGTTTGATTTTGTTCTGTTGTAAATGTATTTTTCATGTATATATACTTGGTGTTATTTTTTACGATTTAATGAAGAACGCAAACCAATGCCAACGCTGTTTGTGTATATAGTAGCCAGTTCGATGCTATTTTATGTAAGACAAATGTGTATAAAGTTTTAAAAATATAGTCAAATTACCGTTCAGAAACGTTTTGTAAGAGCCGTCTTTAGGGAGGTTCTGCTTAACTCTCTTCATCGCCGCTTTCTGGGTCTGATTCTGGCTTAAACTGATACTGCAGTATCGACACCATTACAGGAACACATATGCAACTTTCGCCCGTAAAGGTAATGGGCGTGAAGTATCCGAACAACATGCACTACAGATTTAGCCAATCGCAACACAACAGCCCAAACTAACCAATTTCTGAGGGAGTGTTTTCATAGACTCTGGATGTAAACCGGTCGTTCAAATGACAGATGAGAAAGCGGCTTACAATAAAGGTGAAATTTATGAAAAATTAAGACTTTTAAAAAAAAAGACCTCAGATGGGTGTGTCATATAAGAAAGACATCAACAATGTGCAGTGTTGGAAGTACGCTATAGAACAAGGGTTGGGAAACACCCTTAAGGTAAAATGGACCCTTATGGTGCTGAAACTTTTGGGTAAGGTATACACAGATGTCCTTTTGAGGCTACTGTCCCAGTCACAAGCTGTTCTGTTATTTTTCCCTCTAATGTTCCTAAAAATGATTCAACATAAATGTAATAATATAACTAATGCTATAATAAAACATTCCTAATGAAACAATACATTAGTGTAATTGCTTTGAAGTACACAGTTGCCATATGGGAACACAGCTATTTTTCCATTGTCATAAAGCATATTTCGTGTTCATATTTTCTCAATTGATTTCAACAACATCTAATTAACTTTTATTTTTTAAAGATGTTATGTCCCTATAGATTTGTTTCAGTCCCCATTCATTGTAATATGGAAAAACAGTGACCAGAACATTTCTCCTTTTGTGTTCGACATAAGAAAGTCAGTCTGAAATGAGAAATGTTTCATTTTTAGGTGAACTCTCTCTTTAAACGTCATCTGTTATGGCTTTTTTGTGCAGGGTACTGCATGTGCTCCAAACAACACATGGCTCAGAATTCAAAACTTTATCTTTCAAGGAAACATATCTGCAGTTGCAAGCCGCTGACAAACTCCATCTTGTACATCTGAGCCTGCAGAGAAGGGTGAGAGCAGTGATAGAATATTGATGCTCCTCTGGCATGGGCCGCATACAAACCAAATAGGTTTATGTAATTGTGACTGATACCATTGCACCGCGTGTATCTGGATTAAATTGACATTTCCAACTTTTCTCCACTCTTTGTGCATTTTTAATGCTCAAAATATGACAGCATAAAAGTAGATGTGCTGGTCTCAACATTTTGCATATCTGCATATCTAATTGGAAGGTTGTATTGTATTGTCTGTCCTCGGGTGCCTCCAAGTCATTAGTCTAAGGTTAGACCTGACCGGGTCAAGTAGTTTGTCGCAGTTAATGATGTCCTTACGACCACTTGGTATACAGACACTGTTAACCTTTTATGTTTGTCTCACTCTTTTAATTGTCCCTTTCCCCCTACGGTTACCATGGTGATCTTGGCAGGGGAAATCTGAACTCCAGCAAGTGCACTGTGTTGCCTGTTCCAAGACTGATCTACAAAAATCAGCTAACCCAGAGGGGAATGCGCTGACCTTTGAAAGGGGAGGGTTTAAACAGGGTAGCATTTACATAACTGTCACTCCAAGAGTCAAAGCAGGGCTCTTTGAAAATTGTAGCCCGGTTTCCATGCTTTATCTGACCTTGAGACTACTCCTCATTATTTCCAGTGGCTGTAATTCAAGCCATTTATAGCGTTTAGTACCGATTTGAATATCTTCGCCAGTTTATGAGCTCTTTACACTCATGTGACCTCCTCCCACTTAATCCCATTTAGTTTTAACCTGGAATTCTATCAAGAGCCGTGGTAAGCAGATGCTTATGGACGCTCTGGGTATTTATCGTCTTGTTTGAGAGAACATTTAAGCATCAAGGTTAAACTGCACCACGTGTTTTCATATTTCTATAGCCGTGTTATTCGGTGGCCTGTAATGTAATTACCATTACAACTTTGTGTATTTACTATATTTACTGCATTCTGTCTGTGCAAGCAGCTTGTCAAGTTAGCTAGATTTCTAAAATGCCATTTCAACCACAAGCTAAACAAGATAATTCCTTCTTTTTTTCTTTTCTTGCACAATATGTGAAAATGTGCTGTCACTGTAAATGCATTTTTCATAAGCCTAAATCGGACATTGCATATCACGTTCAGCAAACTCAGCTGATAGCTATACTGATGAAGAGATATAAAGTGAAGTCAGAGGTGTAATGCTGCTTCAATGGTTTTCTGAAAGGTTTAGTGAAGCACACTTTAAAGGGCACAGATTTTACTTCCCATTTTTTAAGAAACATGGTCAAAGACCACAAGTCAAAGGTCAAAGGCCACAAGGAGGTAGGCAAATGGCACAAATTAGGCTGTAAAAAAACACATTGAAGTTGTATATATTCTTGAATGTGTCACAAATTCAATACTAATTAAAATCATTGTAGATGTAATAACTTGAAAAAATTTTTTGTCAAAATTTTTTTGTTGACTTTTTTGCCGTTTATTTGCTACTAAATAAAACCATAATATTGTAAAATATTATTACAATTTAAAATAACTGTTTTGTATGTTAATATATTTTAAACTGTAAATTATTCTTGTAATGGCTGATCTAAATAATCCTGATTTAGTGCTTAAGCTACATTTCTTATTTCCCTATTATTAATGTTGAAAAGAGTAAGCACCAAATATACTGTAAAAAAATATCTTGTTTTGATGAAATATAACAATTTGATAAAGTTTTGGAACCAGTATTTATATAATTATTTTAGTGAAGTGTGGATGACAACTCTAATGAAATTCCAAAGGGAAACACTTCATGTACTGCATGTCCTGGTTTGAAACTTTAAAAAAGTGAAAGTGAATTTCTTGTCTCTCCTTCATAAGGTTTAACTACACCTGGTGGGCTCAGTGGCCATTTATTCTCATTAGATGAGTCCAATTCAGACAACAATAACGGTCGGGTAACAACTACCATTACTAGACAAGTACAACCATCTTTCTTCATTATCCAAGCCTAACAAGAGAAAGCAAACAATAACATTGAACCACATGCCCCCTTAGGTATATTTGAGCCCTCAAACATAATAAGATGAACAAGAGTCAAGCACTGTTTAATTCTGTCTTTGTCAGTTCTGCAGTATCAGCAGTGCTTCGAAGTTCAGGACTTCTCATAGGTTGCTGGTAGGAATGGCAGGAATACAAAGGCACACTTCAGTCATTTAAAGCAACACCAAGAGACTTTTCCTCTGCGGTCACCCAACAGGTTGGTAGCGGAATGGACGTGTCAGTTATAGTCTACACTAAGCTGTGGGAACGCCTCCAGCATGAATGCGTCTGTAGCATCACAAGTTGCCGCAAAAGGGAACGTCTCAGGTTACAACTGTGACCATAGTTCCCTGAGATAGGGAGCGAGACGATGCATCACCCTGCCATACTTCCTGCATCTCTGCGATTAACTTGCTTCGGCAATTTTTAGAAGCTAATGCCGGTTTGCACTAGGGCTGTCACTTTTGTCAAAAAATCCAGATCGATTTTTGAGACATAAGTGTTCATGAAATCGAATTTAAACACGTCTCCATTTTCAGCCAAATATAGGCAAATCCACGGACACTTGAACAGGCATAAGGGCGAACGTAGGCCTAAAGAGGGTGCTTAAGATGCGCACTTGAATATTTCTGATGTTTTATTGACATGAAGCTTCGTGCACAATGACAAACAGTAGTGTAACATTCTTGAAAAAAAAATAAGCTGAGTGGACTGCCATAACATCAATGAAAAACATTACTGCAGGATTCAACATGGCTCTGTTTACGATTTAGAGTTATTATTTCGATTACTACTTAAATGTCAAAAAAATGTTGACGATTGTTAGCCTGAATCTGTATCTATGTGTGCATGAGACTTTCTGAATACTGGCAGAATTCACATTTTTTACTATGGCAGAAGTACAATTTGCTGTTTATGTGTGTGTGTGTGTTTGTGTGTTGCTGTGTGACGCGCGTCGCTGCGAGCGTGATCGGCTGGGCACCAGCTACAGCTCAGAGAAGGCTGTTAAATAGATTCCGAATCTGTATCTGTATGCATGAGACTTTTCTAAAAACCGGCAGAATTCACATTTTTCATTATGCAAAAATACAATTTGCTGTTATGTGTGTGTGTTGCTCTGTGATGTGCGTTTCGCTGGCGGGCGTGACGTGACAAGCTGGACGCGCTCTGAGAGAAGGCCGTTAAAATCGATTCCTCTATTTTCGTTTTCGATACTTGTGTTGGTTGGTTGGTCCGATCGATTGTGCAATCGATTTTCAAACGTAAAGTGAACCAGATACGCTTTACCTCTTCCTGGTCATGAGAGTCAGCCCACACCGTGACACCCATTCTTTCCAGTGGACTAGTTGAGCAGTAGATGCTTCAGACGCACATCACGCTGGAGGCGTTCCCAAAGTGCCATCAACACATCGTCTCGTTCCCTATCTCAGGGAACTATGGTTACAGTCATAACCTGAGATGTTATATAGTTTCACACACTTAGTAGGGCTGCACGATCAATCGCGACGAATGTTGATATGCGCGACTAATCAATAAAGCCGGTTCCTCTGATTAGCAGTAAATCACCTTCACCTGCTTTCAGATGGAGCGGCATTTCTACAAAGAGCCGTAATTAACTGACAAGCTGAGCCATATCGCATTAAATATCCGCTGGCGATACGTCCTCAGATATAACGCGATTTGGCTCAGCTTGTCAGTAAGTTACGGCTCTTTGTAGTAAATGCCGCTCCATCTGAAAGCAGGTGAAGGTGATTTACTGCTAATCAAGGAACCGGCTTTATTGATTAGATGCGCATATCAACATTGTGCGATTAATCGTGCAGCCCTACACCTAAGTCTAGTCCCAGATTAAACATGCATATTTGAGCTGTTTTAAACGGAAAGTAACTTGCAATGACATTTTAAAATGCAGGCCTTAAAAGGCCTATTCCTGGCTTAATCTAAGCCCTGTCTGTTAAATCGAACCAAAAAATCTTAAGAGACAAAGCCCCATTTATTTATGTATTCACCTGGAAATGAGGAGGGGACTGTGAGGTATGTGCCTCTTTATATACTTAAAGGTTACAGTATGTGGTAAGGGATAAATTCAATGAAATATTAACAAGTACATTTTTGACATGTTTGAGCACACACTTTTTGGATAATGTGAAAATACAAAATATAGTTAAAATGTTACACAATGGAATACATACTCACTGCAAATACACATGGCCCCCAGAGTTTTAAACGTTAACATGAGTAAGCGGGCTCTAGCTAATAAAGATACAGCTACATGACATTGTACAATCCTGGCTTTTTCCTCTCTACATTTTACTCTTTGAGTAAAACCCTCTTGGCAATGACCGAAACTGTCACAGTGTATATGGTAGTATTAATTTAATTAGATCCACCAGTGGGCACAATTAAATCTTTCTCTGAGCACACATGGGAGAAGGAATCTTTTTCTTCAAACGCTACAGGCACAATATGCAGATTTACCACTTATTTGATTTATGTCTAAAATTCGCCATTGTTAGACAGCTTGCAACCCACTGTTGATATACAGTGGGTTCAAAAAGTCTGTATTTTACATTTTTCTAATTAATCTAATAAAAAAAATTAATTAAAAAATATAGTCTAGTATGCAATGGATAATGACCAGCTCGCTTTTTACACTGCTAATCACCAACTAAAAATATGTGGATATAAAATATTAATTTGAGTTGGAATCTAACTGGGTCCCTATTCACTGACACGGAGTACAGGATATAAATCAGTTAAAGTTCATTTGACTTGACTTTTTTTTAGACAAAATATGGATGCAACCAAAAAAGCATAAATAACTTGACAAAATGTGTTCAATCAGATCACATTGCAACATCATTAAACAGATGATACTTGAATTGTGCATATTAGAGGACTTTGAGGTAGGCTATAATGATATACTTAAGTAAATAATAATAAAAAAAACATCTCCAGATTATTTACACACCCATTTAGGCAGCTTCATAGGGCTCAACAAGCAAGATTTTTTTTTCACTTTTTTTTTTGGTACTATTTTCCAATACAAGACTCATATTCAACGCTTGGGGTAATGCAATGCCCTTTCAAGCTGCCCTAATATGGATTTTGGATTATGCAAAATGGCACCATTCAATTGCATTAGATGGACAAAAATTCTGGAGAAACACGTTCAATTAAACATTTTAAGTAGAAAAACTGAAATATATTTTCAAGTGTCTGTTGCGATGTTTATAATGTTTAAATAGATATGGCTTTTTATCTTATTTAACACATAATTATGATCTTGTCACATCTCTCTCACTTTATACCACAAATATAACCACGTTTAAACCATACCTGATCCTAATTAAACACAATAATAATTCTGAAGCCTTGACTACATTTCACATTTATTTTATTAAAACGTCTCAAGTAATGGAGTGATGAGTGACTGGAGGGTATATAATCCTAATACTCTTATTAAGAAATAAGAAATGTACCCTCAAGTCAGCCTATCACTCCATTACTTAAGAGATTCTAATTAATTCCTAATACTTCATTTAATTTATTTCCAGATCAGTAAAATAATCCCAGATTTTCAGTGTGATCTCAGACATCACAGTAAGGAACATTTTCATTGAAAAATTGCAAGAGCTAATGAAAAAACCTTTCAGAGAATCGTTAGCATTTAAGCCATCTCTCTGTACGGCAGTCTGAGATACAAAAACCAATATAGTCCATAATTTTGTGCTGAATTGTGTTCTGAGACCGCTGTAATGAAGGCCTCAGCTACTGCAGCGAGCAGCAGGCTGTCTGAGAAGACAGAAAAATCTGAAAGAGATTAAATTCTACGGAGAGTTTTTTGTCCGGAGATTGGTTCTTATCACCCAGCTCTGCTCCAATGTTCCAGAGGAGAGAATATAAGAAGAGAGGGAGTGGAGGTGAAAAAGAGAAGAAAGGAGGCATTAAGAGGGTATAGTTGAGGATATTACTAATCCATTTATCCATGTTTGACATTTGTTGATGTATCTTCCTCAGATTGCTTTATTCCGGATGTGAAATGCTATTAATAAAAGAAGACCGCCTCCTCAGAAACGCTCTGCCGCTGCCATCATGTTTAATGTTCCCTGTAAGCCTAAGCATGGCACTCTTGTGTTTTTCTCACCACATGTACTTTCATCTGTGTAATCTGCTATAGTGCAGATCACAAGGAATGGATATTTTTATAAATGCTTAATTAATGGGCTTTCTGTCACCAGTCTCTACCCAGCTTATCGAGCACATTTTGGACATCATAATATGAGCATATGGTACAGCAGTCTCGATGAGCAAACTTTTTGCATATTATGAAAAGTGAACAGATGTGTGTAGGTCACTTTTCAGAGTGAAAAGTGAACTATACACATATCTAGCTGAAAACATACTGCTTTAATTGTGAAATCATCGACATCAAACTGCCCACTTTAACATGAGAAGGAAAGGGACCTAATAAAACATCATGTGCTTGTGGCTAGCATAAACAGATTTAAGAAGGAAGCTGTCCAGCACATCTCACAGGCTTTCAGATTGATTGCTCCCACCTTTCCAATCAGATGGCGCATGTTGGGCAGCTGGAGGGAACATTTGAAACAGATGAACTCAGAAAGCAATCAGCCCACTGTCACCACTTTGTGGGCAGACCAGTGAGCTGATCGGCTGTAGAACTAATCCACCTTTCTGTACAAAACAAAGAAAAAGTGGACTGGCTCTAATTGTTAGCCAGGCCGTCAGGAAAATACATTGCAGACGCAAGTTGGATAAATTATGGCAGTTGTATTTAAAAATAGGTATTTTAAAACATATTTGCGTAATTTTTCTTCCGGTGTCTGCACAAGGACTTCGGCAGGGGAATGCTCATCAGCTTCATGACAATGTCGTGTTGGAAATAAACCACTGCAATAAAGCAGAGTGCAATTTGAAATGGGATTAAATGTTGATGTGTTTCTGGTTTGCATTTTTCATGATAATTACATGGGAATTGAATTTATTTTTGCAGGCTGTCTTAATAAAGCAAATCAATATCTTAAATTGCAGAATGCGATTGCAATACTTGACTATCGAGCTTTTGTTGCCTTTTGTTTTGCACTGGGGAAATCTCTTCTGTCCTTTGTTTCTGGATGTTCTTGTGAATCCCTTCAGTGTTTAAAAAAGCTAATAACACTGGTTTGTTTTGTCTTTCATTATTAATGTAGCCTGGTTACTCTGCGATGCATAGAGGGTGGAAACTCTAATCTTTATGATGCCAAGCATCAGGCCTGGTCTCCTCACACTAATAAATGTGATAGCAAGGTGGTAATATAAACATGCTGTTCTCAAGGGGTGCTATATATATTGTGTATACAGTTTCCCAGAGGGCTAAAAAGTTGCTCTGAACTGTGGCTTAGATTGCAGTTTTTTAAGGGTTTATTTTCTGCTGTCTGCTTTAAGAATGCACATAGAAAAAAAGTGCATGGGTCATATCTCCACCCGCTTCAATCGTTCAAAAAGAACTGCAAACATAATGGCTGTCTTCAAACAGTTTTTATTGGTGGCACTAAGTACAAATATATGCTATTTAAGTGCAATACTGATTATAAAAACAGAATGCAATAATATCAATATATTCAGTGTATAGGAATATGATTATAAAATCATAATAGGATGCTGCTTTATTGGGACATAACTTGTCCCTGTCCCTATCCCCAAAGCCCTCCCCTACCATTAAAGGTGAACAAAGGCGCAAAATGAACCTTTGGTCTAATAAAACATCGGTACCTAGTCAACCGTTCTCTGAGATTTGTTTTCATGATAATCGAATGTAAAGAGTTTTATCTCTAAAAACTGTTTAGTGTATAATGCTAGTACTGGGGGCATTTACTACTGTAAGTAAAAAGAAATCGCTAGTTTATACCACTAATAAGGCTCAAAATAGCCCCACACTAACAAAGTAACATAATGAGGGTCCATACATGAAAAAAAAACTAAGCATTGAGAACTTTGTAAGCGTACAGACCGTTTAATAAGAAGATACTTTATAACACAAACCTGCCAGACATAACCAGGCGAGCGTGAACACGCATGACGTCACGCCCAGTCTCAAATTCCAGCCCGAATCCCTCTCATTTATTTTACTGTACAGGATTATAGAGGCGATCGCAGTGATCAGAGAAGGGCTCATTCAGCCCATCAGGCAATTGTTTAAGCATAGGTTAGAAAAACTGATATTTTTAATATGAAATGTTGCATAATGCACCTTTAACACAAATCACAAGCAGGCTAACTTATGTTCATGCATAGTTTGGCAAAACTGACGTCAGCTCCTAAAAAGCTGACATCAGTTCATTGCAATCTCACACATCTCTGTTATTATCAATAAATCTTCCATAATATCTACACTTTCTTTGTTATAATTCTAGGATTTGCCAGCATACAGAATTCATCACTAAACAAAAAGTCGGTGAGGGAAGTCTATTGTAAATGCTTCTGATTGGCCATTGCATTCCTAGAAATCAACACATATGTCTGTGATTGGCTACATCGCTCAATGCTGCAAAAATGTTAGAAATATTTTATTAGAATTTCTAGTTTGCTGGAGTCCTGGCAAATCGATTATATTCTCCCAAAGTAAGTGCATTACTGCCCGCGCTCCCTCTTATGACGCTCTTCACCCAGGTACTGTAAAAACATGCTACCTTTAAGAAACCCCAATCAATGTTATTTTAACGCATTTTAAGACAGAAATTTTTAAATAAATACATAATGAGCACTTTAATTTACACATTAATTGGTTGTGGTGGTTAACCTGCAATTTATATTTTGCACAGAAATACTCCATCATATACAACTCATTTTTGAAACTGTGGCCATATGCATTAGAATCCATGAAATAGACTAACATTAGGAGCCCGATCTACGTAAAAGTTCGTTATCTATAGCACTAATGTCATTTATATGCCAAAAACAGTTTTTGCGTGTATATGGTACGCGTTTTTCGCGTGCATATAATACGCACTTTATGGCGTGTAAAACTCCCCTCCCCCCTAAACCTACCCCAGGGTTTTTTAGTGTATAGCATATGCACGCAAAGAAACATTTTTGCCGTACAAATGCCACGAGAAATGACATTTCGTGTACAGACGCATTTTCAAGAGACTGTGTTGAACATTAGACGTCCTCCCCTTTAAATTAAATGCTATTCCACTCTCTGTATGTAAATATTTTTTGTTTTTTACTCAATGTATGATGTGCCTTTTAGAGCATGTACCTAGTAGAACTTACCCATGTTAAAATCATAACTCTTGGCCTCAAGTTTAATGCTTTATTTTTCTGTGATGTAGAAGATCGGATTGATTTAGTCAGCTGAATGAAAGTGTTTGCAAATGTAAATATGCCTGACCTCTGAGAGAGTGTTTGTGTGCTCATTATTTTATTTAGAATTTTTGACAAAGACCTCTTGAGGATTGTTTGTTGGGTCAAGTGTGTGCTCTAACTCAGTGTTCCAGCACTAACATGTCACGATGACCACAATAACCATCATCCCTTTTTTCAAGGGCCGTGAAAAGTATGTTCTGTATAGTCTGTATATTTTGAGCAGCCAGGCCGGAGTAGAAGGTCAACAAACCCTCGCTTTGAGTCATCACAATAGATTGCGAATTTGCATATTTTATGCTGATTGTAATTAGTTAATGACAATGCTGAAATCAAATTATATTTCTAAACAACTGAAATGTCCCCACTTGACCAGACTTTGTGCTGTTTTTAATTAATCTGTTGAACAAGTATGCAGCAGTGATTTCCATGCAGCCTGGCCTGAATGATTAACCATGATGAATGGCGCTCTGAACCCGTCTGCTCATTTCAGCTCTTGTGAATGATGAGAGACAGTAAAAGTGGCAGCGACATTTAATTACACAAGGAAACATCACTGATGTCCATACTTCATCAAAACATCTCCAAAAACACGTCACCTCCCCCTTTATTATAACTGCAAGCCACAAAACCAACAAATATTGAAGGTCATTGTCAGATAAAACATTTGGCTGACAGAAAAAACTCTGATTTGCTGTTTCTCATTTTGGATCCATGATTTAACAAGTATTTCCCTGCAGTTGTTCCTCAACAACTCCATTTGACTGAATGATGAAGAAAGTCTCTTTTTTTGCTATATTTGTGAAACCACATTCATCTGTGGGTCTTATACGTGAGAATGCACAATGTCAGTCTAATCATTTTTTGGCTCTATTTTTTTGTGTTTTCTTACGGAAAGTGCTAATATAAGTACTGTCTCCCTCCCCCCGAGGCTATGGTACTCTTAGACATTATTGTCTTTCATTTTACTGCTGAAAATGGAATCAGACTGGTAGTAAACAAACATTTTTCCACCAACCTTCAACTTAACAGCTTCTGATTTTGTCATAAACGGTCAATTTAAATGAATATTTCTGTATGAAACCTAAAGGATGAATGTTTGGAGAAGGACTCAGAGTCCATAAACTTTTAATGCATATTCCAAGTCTTGTGTAGTCATACAATAGCTTTGTTTCACACATAGCATTACTACTCTGTTTATTTTTTTCATTCATTCTGTCACCAATCCATGATTCCTTGTTGTGGACTTGAAATTTTGAAATATATTTTCTGTTCTCCTTATATCTTACTTCCCCTTTCTGGTTTAGGTCATGTTTGCCTTTGTCTTATAGAGGGAATGCATTGACGTCACTTTCCCGCTGAAACAACCCCCTCAGCCTGACTGAGTGGCAAAACATCTGCTGCGTGACTGGATTTAATAGGGAAACTGCAAAAATGTGACTAAGACGAACAATTTTATCAATTTAAACTAAATGTTAGACTCAATATAGTGTCCCTTACAACTTACTTAAAGATCCAGTGATCCATGGATATTGACATGCAGCCAGGAATCGTGTTGCCTGACATTTGTGTTTGCCTGATTTCGACACCAGGGAAATAAAAGCAATATAGACCTAAACATAAAGCAAATTTACCTGTGAATGCTTTATATAAGTTCAATATAGGTAGGTCTAAATCTAGGTGATTACTTTTATCAGTGTTATATACTGTACATATCATCATATCGTCCAGCCCTTAAACTTCATAGTTTTTTGTTTTTTTTGGTCAGTGTTTATTAAAAAAACATCCAATAATGCAGAATATGCAATGATAAATATTTAATTGATGAGTTGTTAATATATATAACAATACAAAATATATGGATATGGTTTTACAGCTAAATTCAGCATATTGACACAAAATGATAACTGCAAATCCACCTTTCGCTGACTGGAGTCCAGTTGTTTCTGTGAATTGCAGCGATCCGTTTGCTCCTCTCTAGCAGTCTGTAGAAATGTACCTCTGATTTTTTTGTCAAATCTAGTTGTACAGTCAATCGCAAAGCTCTTTCCCACTTTATATGTGTTGTGTCTGTTTTCGCGGCATTCACGCTGAAAACAAATACAGCCGCTCAGTCTTTTTGCCACTCACTGTGAGTAACCGCAGGCACTCCGGCCGACAGTGATGTCACGCGCGTGAGTAGTTTCATGTGTGCCTTAACGTCTTGTTAACCTGTGTTCCCAGAATTTCAAGTCTTGGTTTGTTGCTTGTTGTCTTTGAATGTTGTTTGAAGCTATCACATTCCTGCTTTTGCTCATGTTCCTGGTTTTGTTCCTGGTTTTAAACCCCTGTTTGGATTATCATTGTTTTGCTTTCAATAGGCTACATTTTTCTGCAACTGGATTGTCACCTCACTCATCCATGCATTTCTGTATTTGTTTATTTTTTTGATAGGGTCAATGCATGTTAATGACCATTATGAAATACAAAATGTAGGCTAAACAAGCCAGATTATAGCAAATTGCTAATTTACATCCGCAGCCCAGGCAGATAAACATAGATATCAAATATACATAAAAGACAAAATACACCAACACATTATTTCAAAATAAGGTTTACACTACTGATTTGTCATAAGCCACTTTTTAAAGCTACACTGTGTGATTTTTACCCCATCTAGTGGTGAAAAGGTATATGACCATCCAGTGAATATTAGTTTCTGTTCCTCTTAATTTCGATTTCGTTTTAACTCCAAGATTTAAATCCAAGATTAACATGGCTTCCAATTCGACCTCGTCCATGAGTGTTAACTCAAACGTAAACACGAAAGGCGAAGCTTGAATTAACGGGTATGTCCCTCTTTGGCTAATGTACTTTCAAGATGGAGGGGCAACATGCAGACCGAACATTAGAACCCCTTACCCGTATGTATTTTCAATGGCATATTATACACTCACGAGAATACTTTATTACTTGAACGAAGTAAATATACATTAATGAGCACATATTTTTTTGAAAGAACTAAGTGTTTTTAGCTAAGAATAAACTAAAAGAGTTACCAGTGTAGCTTTATCTTTCTGTCCAAAATACGCCAAAAACATTTAATTTTAGAGATACAGGTAAAAAAAGTGTAATATGACATTTCTAAATCATATTTTTATAAATTGGGTCATTGATCATTATTGGTCATCTTAAAGATTGCATTAGAGGCCCTGTACTTCTAGTCATTCTTTATATGCAAGAGACCAGCAGTTTTGCAATAATTGCCTTCCTGTTGGGCAAGAAATATAAATGCACCCATCACTCTGCTTCTTGTGAGCGAAATGAATTATTTGCTTTTAGTTTATGAAAATATTCTGTATAATACATCTTTCAAGGCATTCGTTGTCTTTAGTTTAAATGGCTTTCAGCCTCTTTATTGTCAATGGAACAAGCGTATAAGCTTTAAAAGGATTGTAGTGCAATTCAGCATAACAATTTTCAACTAAATAATTATGAATGGGGTCCAGTTCCCTCTTTGGAAGATGAATTGGTGCATAAAATGGCAGAATAAGTACAGACATGATGAAAAGTCGTGGTGTGATTTGATCAAAGTTAGATGAGAAAGATAAATGAGGCAGCGTGAAGCACAAGAGAATCTTGTCTTTCTTGGCCTCTTTCCACAATGCTGAATGCAGCCATTCTACAGAAATCTATTGAACATATGTGAATGGGAAGCTTGCCTGTCAAAGGTTTTCATCTCCAAATATATCTCTGCAGATTAATCTGGCACAGAGTTTCTTCTCTTCTCCTGCTCCCTGGAACCCTTGGCTGTGTGAAAGGTTTTTGAGTGAGTGGCTTATCAAGAGAAACAGGCAACTGTGGCCAGTATAACTCTGTCTCTAGTCATAGGTCTGACTGAAGGAGAGAAAGAGCAGGGATTGGTAATTCTCACCTTTACCCTGCGCTGAATGAAATTGCTAGCCGGGTCATTGCTTAGTAAGCATAACGCAAAGGACCCATTGCTCTAAGGCATGCATTAAGCAAATGTTTTTCCTCTTTTGTGGTTTAATGTCATTTAGTGCTGCAGGGAAACTATTTCAAAAAGTTTTTTTTTCTTTCTGGTTTTTCCTGGTATTCGCTTATTAAAAAGTTAAAAAAATGTTTTACATTTATTTGAACTTATTTGAACTTCAACAGAGCAACATTTATTTGAAATATACATATTTTGACAGTATCTTTTCTGTCACTTTTGATCAATTTTAATGCATCATTGCTGAATAAAACTACAGTTTTCATTTCATTCTTCTGATCACATATTTTGGCTTGACCATGCTGGCCTAAAGTTAAAGCTTTTTGATATGCTGACCCTTTCTTTATATGACACTTCATTGGCTTGTTTGAAATTACATGCTCTGATAAATTCTGCACAATAAGACCAAGTTTATTATAAATCAAATTTTTATTTTATGCTAACTTTAAAAGATTGCCATTCACGGTAAAAACTGCTTATCTTCTGTTAACTTTTCAGCAAGAAGATTACACCCCTCCCCTGTCTTGCGATCTCATCTATAAGCGATTGTTTTATTCTGCCAGTATTGCAGAAATGAATTATGGGCCAGACACACCTTCACAAGGATACAGAATCACACCAGCATGCACAAATGCTCTGTGAGGAAAAGTCTAACACTAATTCAGTCGGATGTGTCCTTTGTGGGAGCTGTGGTGAAAGTGTGACTTATTTATTCTCTCTGAAGATGATTTCTCCTTTTCCCTCTCCCTCCTTTTTTGTGTGATGTGAGTGAGGGATGAAGGTGCAGAGGGAAGGAGATTAAAACAGTTTTTTTTACCGCCCCATGGAGGTACGGGAGGTGTGCTGAGAGGGCAGAGTTTTCACAGAATGCTGTCGCTGTTGCATTATTTATGGCCTTGTGTGCTCCCATTATCTGTGTGTGTCCAACCCTCACTGCAGCCAACTGCCACCCAGAACACAGTTGTGCATGTGTGTGTGTGTGTGAAGTAGGGGGACCAAGATAAATGCATGTCTGTTATGTGAACAAATGTCTTGTTGCACATGTTGTATTCTTTAACAATAATTTTGTTTGTGAAGTGATCTGCGGACCATAATTTCCTCGTTAGATTATTGTTTCCCTGATTTACTTCATATACATTTAGGATATTTTTTTAACCTAAATAACAAGCTCCTGAAACTAACAGTGAGGCCTCAAAAGTGAGTTCACCAAAAAATTTAAATTCTGTTATCCTAACAGACAGTAACTGTTTGGTTACCATTTACTATATTGAATGGGTGGAAAATGTGACATTTCTCAAAGTATGTTTCTTTTTATCTTTTAAAGAATAAAGATAGTCAAGTTTAGAACAACATTAGTGTTAATAACTGATTTTCAGTGGACTATCCCTTTAACCTCTTTAACTGTCACCCCCCCTTTTTGAATAGACATGAAAATGCACATTTCAAACTTAAATGGTTGTAATTCAAGAATGCTTTGGAATATAGACATATGATTGGTCTTGTTTTAAAGAAGACATTTGGCAGATTTTTGTAGAAGTGAAATAAACTAAAGAAAGTTAAACAGAAAAAAAGATATAGAAGTTTGAGTTTATGGAAATGTACAATGTAAAAATATTAATTATCTTATTTTACATAAATATATATTTTCAAAACCTGGGCTACTCTAAAACTGCAGAAAAATCAAAGCCAAAAATCTGAACAAGTTGTGTTTCAAATTTTAGGTTGATATCTCAAAAAATTAGCTTTCAGTAAGATTTTGTTTGAGCGCAGTACCAAACTTTTTCACTAGGGCACAATCAGACTCCATTACTGCCCATATAAGGGCGCCTCCATTATTTTTTTCTTGATATTTCAAACTTTTCAGTCCTTTTTTTCCAAAATAATTGTATGGATGCTATCTTTAGAACTTTTGGCATGAAAACAAACTGAGGTATCTACAATTTTTTCATGATTTTTCATGTCCTCTGCTATTTTAAAATAAAGGTCTGTACTCGCTTTATGAGTATGAAAATATTCTTGTTGCATATTGATAAATTATGGTTCCTCTGTAATATATTTTGAAAATCAGTCACCAAATATGGAAACTAGAGATTCTAAGCTTTCAAATGATATATAGTTTGTCAATATTACTAAAGGTATTTACTAAGATATAATTGATTTAAAAATATAGTGGCAAACGTCCCACCTGTGGGACGGTGACAGTTAAGTGGGATACTCCACTTTTTTGGAAATAGGCTCATTTTACCACTCCCAGAGTTAAATAGTTGGGTTTTACCGTTTTCGAATGTATGCAGACGTTTTTTTTATATTTAGAAGAATATCAGTAACCAGACAGTTTCTGGTCTCATTGACTAGTAGGAGAAAAATATACTATGGAAGCCAATGAGACCGAGAAACTGTCTGGTTACTGATATTCTTCTAAATATATATATAAAAAAATTGCTGAATACATTTGAAAACGGTAAAACCCAACTGTTTAACTCTGGAGAGTGGTAAAATGAGCCTATTTCCAAAAAAAGTGAGTATCCTTTTAAGACTGAAGCGGATCACTGATGCAACACATACGTTTTGTGTTACATGATATTTTTAGAAGTATGCTATCTTTGTTTTGTTTTTTTGTATCTCAGTAGTTTAACTTTCAAGGATGAATAATGGTCATAAAATAATTAACTTTTTGTAATTATTCTTTTCTCAGTTCATAGTTTCTCTTTCATTTTTCTGAACTTTCAACTTGAAATAAATAAAATAATCTTATTTGAACAAAACAATTAACATCTCATATTTCAAATCAACCTCAAAAGACATCAAAACACTACAAAGGATTGAAATAAATTAAACAACTCATAGTTTAGTTAAAGACATCAGTGAGCTCAAATTTCTTGAGATAAGCAGATGGTTGTTTGCATTCAGTTGCTCAGAAACCCATTTCGTTTTGATATCAGTATCTTTTTAAATGTATTTATACAAAAACTCAGTAAAATGCTGTTTAAATGATGATTCGTTTTAGTAGGCCCATAATTCACTTTTAAAAAGAAATCTTCAGTTGTCCTTTGCAGTATCTTGGGCTCTGACCAAGACATTTCTTCACTGTATAAGGTTCTTGATATAGTACTTTGAAGATTAATATTTTTTGATGTGGGTTCTTCAGACCAGTTTGGTTTCTGATTTCTTTAAAAACCAGCACATGCTATAAACCTTTATATACATGAGTGTATACTTGGCAGTAAAATTAAAATTTACCTTCACAATGACAGCTAAAACCAGTAAAATATTCTGTATCTCAAGAAGACGAGCTGCTGAGCTAATGTTTCGGTCACTTGCATTTTATGCATCATGCAAGAGTAAGAGTGCTGAAAATAATCATCAGAGGATCATGGGTCTTTCTGGGCAACCCAGCTCACCGTCTGGTAGTGCTATTCAGTCATAGTCAAAAATAAACGTGCAGTCATCTAGCTAATTTAGCTTGAGCATTAACTTTTTAAAGGGAAGATGCATCTTTAAAAGCTTTGGTGCATTAGAGTCTCCAGAACTATTCTATGAAAATACAAGTTTTAGTTTAACAAGAACCTCAAACTCTCCCTTCTCTTTTTTCCCCACACCAAACTGCAACATTTCCTGGAAAGATCTATTATTACCCTTACAAACAAGTACTGAAGCAGCACAACGCCTTTTTTGCTCAGAAATGAATTACAAAGGTTGGCTACTTCCAAAAATACCATGTTACCATGATGCATGTCCAAACTGGCTATAAAAACATGTTACTGAATGATTACAATACATGACGTCCAAAATTCCATCCAAAATATTAAATCACTTTTTGGCAGCTTTTATTAGTGTAAGATGCTAAACTGATCCGTTATTTTACCAACCAAGCTTATGAGCAAGTTTGGCCATGTTTACACTGCTCTGCGTAAATAGTGTACTGCTATATAGGGGCAATAAACCCATTGTGCATGGGGTTGTAAAAGGTGTCATTGTGAGGACTCATGCACGGACCCACAGGCTATGCTCAAAAATCAAGCCCTCTTGTCTCCCTGATGGGTTTTCAGCACATTCACAGATAATCCAGCTGCACCTGCCATTTATCAGCTCTGTCAGTGATGCGTGAGGAAGGACCAGGAGAACAACTGCTGGCAGAATCAAGCCACAGAAGCACACACACCTTGACATGTGAAGTCAAGGAGACACAACACACCAGTCGACCAACTTTTGTCCAGTGTCACTAAAATGTAACTCTTGTGCAATATTCTTGTAGCCTAGAAATCTAGACGCACCCTAGCGACAGCAAAAAATATTCGCCGCAAAGTGTGGTCTAGCAACTCTCCGTTGACTTTCGAAGTGGAAAAACCAAACTCTGGTAGAGCCAATCACATTGTGTATAGAGTTCGGCGGGCGGGCTTAACATAATGACGACAGAGTTGAGACGGTAAGAGCAAGCTCGGACATACTCGGTTTTAGTCGTTCATCCTCGGATGCGGCCGGCGCCGCGTGCGCTGTTACAAAAAAACTGTGGCAAAACGATCAACTTGTCATTTTTGCTGCAAGTCGTGTGTGTCATCGACGATAAAGGCTTTACTCGTGTCAGCGTGCTCTGATCGGTATAGGCGCACGGACCTCTCCAGAATCATCTCAAGCAAGCACCACTATGTATATATATATATATATATATATATGTGTATATATTCCGTAACTCCACAAATTTAGAGGGCTAAAGGCTCTTCCAGAATCAGGCTCTAGATTATGTCAAACAAGAACTCAAAAATGCCTTTGGCCCCCTTGACTTTTGGGTATGAATATAGCTCAAATTATTTTAGACAGTTTGTGAATAGCTTCGGGCTTTCGGGCAAATTATACATGTGTGAGTGTGAGCCTATAAAAAAATATATCTCTGGTTACTAACTCTGTAGCTAGAATGTTTCTAAAATGTCAGTCTTTTTATTTGTATTACTGTGAAGAGTCACCAGTTCGACTGCCAACCCATTCTGTCTACACAATGGGTTTGATTAGGATTGACTTCTCACATCTCCATTGAGTACTTTTGCCAAAGCAAGCGCAATGGTCATGTTTATTCATAACCACGCAAACACGAACATTCTTGATGTTCCAGAATTCTAAATATGCTAATTCATTTTCCCACAAGCACTTTAGACACACAAACTCAAGGCCACTTCAACAGTCTCAAAAGCCAAGCCTTTATCGCTCTGTTTCTGACGTTAGTCAAACCAGACTCTTTCAGGAGACGACACTTCAGGGCCAATGAACTTGAGTGGATCCCTAATCGATGGCAATAATGGAACCATTTTTCCATTCAAAAATCTGTTGAGTGCCCTAGCAAGGTTGCACTGGTCCATTTGAAAATTTCATTTTGAATTAAAGAACAATTCTGCGCAAAATTAACCTAGGGGTTAATATACACATGGGTTCTCTGGGGTGTGTTTTCCTGATAATTGAATGTACCCAGTTTCAGCTCGAACCACAGATTAGCTAGATATAGCCCATAGAGTACCACAGAGTGTTGCGACATCAGTGTGTAATAATGACCAGCCACTGCTTCAACATATTGCTATTCTGCAGAGGAAGTCTGTGAAACTTTTCGGATTGTAGCAATTTATTTTCTTATTGCAGCCGGAAAAGCAAAAACACAGACCATTTTCTTCTCTTCAATATGTACACGTAACTGTTTGCTCACCTTATCGCAACAGGTTCGTGTCACGTGTTCATTTTACGTGTACAATGCCTTTTCCGGCAACAACATATCACGTGAGATTTACCTCTTGGAGTGAAAGTGCTTGAGCTATGTTTTTGGTCAAAATATTGAAAAGTATTGGGCCTCTTCTTCCCTTGTAGTTCAGTCATCCATATATTTTAATAAACATATATAATTCATGCTTTTCCATGTAATTCGATTTCACAAACATAATTCCTATCAGCCAGCACGTAGCACAGCGTTCGTGGTTCGACGTGGTTGAGACTGTTTTCCAAAGATGGCTCCTGCCTGTATACGCAAAGTGTACTGTCCTTATAAAGTACATTCTTATTAAACTGGTCGAGACTGTTTTGTCTCTTGGAACTAATTTTATACTAAATGCATTTTAGTTGTCCAAAAGTAGTGTTTGTTTGCAAGTAAAATTGGGTTTAATATACTTCAGAAAATCTCTTATTAGGAAACAGTTTCATAGCCTGTATGGAAAATGATACAGTAATTCCTGAACACACAGTACGAACATGTGCAGATCAAGCATAGTACTGCTGAGACACAAACCACTACTGAGCCAATATTTACCTTGTTGTTCATTCAGAACCTGATATGATATAGATGTACTGTAAGAATGTATTTAATAATTATTATTAATTAAATCATTCATTATTTTTTATTCATTTGACAAAACATACCAAATCAGTATTTTTTATATATATTTCATCAGCAATCCATTTCTTTCTTATTTTAATTATACAAGTTAATTGGCTCCTAGGTTGGTGTAACAATGCTTATCCAGTCTTTTGTCAGTATTGTTACATCATTACTATCACACTCAATGTCAAAAATCCACAGAATCAAACCAGGATTGATCAGAGCTTTATTACATAACATTCAGGACGTTCTTTTTACAAGAATTGTAAAAAGATTTCTTATCTGAAATAAACTGATGAAATCTGAAATTATCTCATTTGGCAAAAAAGGAAATTAGTAAATGCTGATTTTTCTTTCTTAAAAATGAGAAGTGATTTGTTATAGAATCATAAAGGACAATGACTCATTTCATTGAATCATTATCAGAGACATAATCATTACATTCCTTATGGTTCCCATCCCTGTTAGTATCTTCTGTGTTTTCTCTGATCTCAGGCTGAATATCTGCTATAAAAAGCTCTCCTCCTGGGGCTGCCTTTTTTACTGCAGCAGCAGCAACAGCCGCTGGGTTTCTCTGGTGGCCACTGTTGCAGAGCGGAGTGCACCTGCCCTCCAATACAGTCCTGCATCTGCTCCCATCCCACCAGAACAGGGCTCCGACTGCCACACACACACACTAGAGAGAGGAACCAGTGTGCCGAAAGCACTATAACCTCCCATTTTTCCACCCTTCAACCGAAGATTGATATTCAAGGAGAACAGACACATGTCACAAGGTCTGGGTGTGCATGTCCTGGCTGTTTCTTTTTGCCAGAAGCTTTGTTCAAGAAAAAGCACAGTGTTCCTCTTAAGGACAAGAATCGAAAAGCCCTGCAGGATGATGTTCACTTTCTCCCTCCATTTCTCAGTGTCACTCAGTCTTTCTGTTACAGCCTTGGTTCTCTCGCTTGTTAATTCCTTTTTTTGTGCACTTTCACTGTCTCTCCAAGCGACAGTCCAAATGAATGGACTCAGTACTTTGTGAAAGTAAAAAAGGAAACAATTTATCTTTGCATGCCCAAAAAAAGGTTTAAAGGGGTGATGAACTGAGAAATCAAATTTTCCTTGAGCTTTTGAAATCTAAGAGGTCATCATATTATAAGAATATCCTGTAAGTTTCAGAACTGAAAACGTCCTTGTTAGTCCAATAAAAGCTTGTATTGACACCAGCCTCAACAAACGACTCGTTTTTAAAAGTGGGGAAATATGACGTCAAAGTTGTTAAAACACCACCCCCGCAGAAGATCAACGCCTGCTTCAACACGACTGGTTTAGCCCCGCCCACCGATTCACGCATTACACGCATAGCTAAATAGCCTAACATACATACCTACCTCGTGATGACAAACCCGATTCGAGCTACCGAGCAATACAGAATATTGTGTTATCCACTCACAGCAGTGGGCATTTATTTCCAAGTCTTCAGTGCGAGACGCCCATAAAAATTGACCGTTTTTCAGGTAGGCTCACAACTTGGGGACAAAATAGCCTATTACTTATTCATTTTGATGTTTTTGAATACAAAAACCAAGCGAACATCATAAATTGACCTTTGACAACAATATAATAAAATTTAAAAAGCCAGTTCATGACCCCTTTAAAGATGACCCAGAATCATCTTTGCTAGAAGGTCATTACTTCTCAACACAACATTTTTCTTTTTAAACATTTTCTCATGTCCTAGATTAATAACAACCTACTCATTTAAAAAATATGGCTACAACAAAATGAAAGTAAAGCGGCAGCCCCTTTAAAACCACAAAGTCCGAGCCTGGTCCTCTCTCACTGTCGTCACTCCTCCTTTATCCTTCTGGATCTCCTTCTGTGAGACTCGAGACCAGTGTGATGCTCATTAGCAATCGTGCCATCGGCCGTGCTCTGTTCTCGCGGCTCTCGGCCTCGCCCTGCTTGCCATATGTATGGCTTTTCTGATGTACTTAACTTGCTTAGAAGCTCACCTAGTTCAGCATTGCGAAGAACTCAGATGAAATACGAATCAAGACAAAAGTTCAATATCGTTTAAGGTTAGGGTATAGGGTTTAGTGAAGGTGGTACTTTTTTTCAAATGCCACTGGACATTTCATTTGCAAACTACAGCGACAGAGACAACAACAAACAAAATAAAATGTTGCCAGATTCATGTTGACCTGTTTCTGATAAACCAGTACATGCTTGGGCTCTAATCACAGAACCTTTCACTTTGAAAGTGTTGCAAAACATGCAAAAAGCAACATAACATGAAGAGTTCAGATGCAAAAGCCTCTAAATGCCATTTGAAATTTTCTTCTAAAATGACCATTTTTATCAAGCTTGTATATTTAAGTTCAGTAATTTCACTTAAATGACAATTAATAGGTATTTCAATGCCATTTAAGGGAAATTACTGAACTTTAATATACAAGCTTGATAAAAATTATAATTTTAGAAGAAAATTTCAAATGGCAGAGGCTTTTGCATCTGAACTCTTCACATCCTTTTTCCCCAAAATGTCGTCATAGTCATGTTTTCGGTGAGCATGAGTTGCTTAACACGCAGAGACAACTTGTGTTCTCTCTATCAGTAAGACATTCAAAGCTCTTTTTGGAAATATATTAAGAAAGTAAGCACTTTCTTATTCTGTAAAGTAGCTTGAAGTGCATGTCCACACTCCCTGACCCATGCTTCAGTGCTTCAGAGCGAAGCCGGCCAAAGCAAAGAAAGCTGAAAGAAAAACTACAGACAGATGCTGCAGATAACCCCCACTTAGACACACATAAACACAGTTCAAAAATGTAAGCCATCAAAGAGTGAAACACTTTGAAAAAAGAGTGAGGCATTTTTTCCTCCATTCTATAAAACCACTCATGTGGCTTCTGAAGAGCAAAATATTTAATTTGCCTTCAGAGAGTGTGTATAAAAAGAGAGAAAGAGAGAGATCAGGACAGGAAGACATCAGCATCTGCAGTCACACACACACACGTGACCATAGGATATCTTTGTTCATCTTCGGAAAACAAGATGGTCCAGAAAGGTAGTAAAGACATCATTAAAATAGTTAATGTGACTATAATGGTTCATTGAAGCCTGAACCCGGCCCGTACCCGAAATCATTTAACCCAACCAGACCCGAGGTCGTTCTCACTGTAAATACATTTTTTACTTGTTCTTTTTTTTGCCCATTGACACAGATCTGCGAAAACAACTAAAAACGCTGTATCATGCATGTCAGTTCAGTAGGTCAGTGCGCCTGCGCCATAGACTGTAAAAAATAGGGACAAACCGTCTGTGACGTCACCCATACACTTTCTGAAGGACAGTCTTGAGGCTGTTTATGGGGGTATGGGCGGCGCCATACTGGAAAATCTTGGGAAATATAAAATACAAATGTTCAGAAAGGATACAGAGGTGGAATGATGTGTTGTGTCAGATCATGGCTGAGACATCTAATTCCACTAGGCGCAGCCCGTTATCAGCTGTGAATCAAAGTTAACCACCCTTATTTGTCATACATTTTATATCTAAATATGATCTAAACTAACGAGTTAGAAAAAAAAATCACCTCCCTCACAGTTGTCAGGCACTTGAAACCTCAAGAAAAATACAATAAAAGTCCATGGGACCAAACTGTAAATATATGAATTTATGCTGTGAAAATGGACAGCGCAGTCTTATCCCAAAATGTCATATAGCCTAACTGACGTCTTGGAAGGTCTTCTGACCATGCGTCAATATCCGTCTTTTTAGGGTCCCCTTAAACGTCAGTTAGATGATGTTATCGGATCCTAACTCTACCCCAGACCTAAACCTACCCGTCACCTAACTGACATTAAAGGTAAAGCGTCAGTTGTATGACGTCCCAGCATCGTCATATAACCGACGTTTAAGGGTACCGTAAAAGGCGGATATTGACGTATGGTCAAAAGACGTCCCAAGACGTCAGTTATATGACGTTTTGGGATGAAACTGTGTTAAAATGGACATTTTAACATGAGGTCTATGGATATTTGCTCTCTTCTGGGACCGGCCTCTAGCGGATTTTAGATGTATTGCAGTTTTTTGCACTTCATCTTTCAGATTAGAATGTTGCCGCTTGTTCTGCGCTCATTGTATTACAGAGCACTCACTGGAAACACACATGCATAGACTAAACACATAATACGCATGTAGCATGCCATCGCCGTCTACACAGATTCGTGTTTTTCAGAGACGATAACAGTATCATTTTCAAATACTTGCACTTTGATCCCGTTTTCAAAAGTTTGCATTTTCAGGCCCTGAAAAATGCTGTTGTCGAGTATATTAACAAATGAAAAATGCATAACAAGTGTATCGATTTTTAATTGAAAATAGCCTCAGACAAATGAGAGTCAGATAAGAATGTGACAGTATAAACAGAAGCTTAGTGAATGCTTCAGTTTAAAATATTTAGTTTTTCCAAACTGTTTATCAATGTGTATTTGAATGAGAATTTTAATTTTAGAGGCAGACATTTTTGAGAAAAATCTTCTTTATTTTAGGTCATAACTTTGTTTTTTATTTAATTTACTTTGTTTTAAATTCTTGTATTTTAGTGTGTGTGATATCTAAATACATTTCATCCATTTCCTTTTGTTCATGTGTTAAGTATATAGTCACAGATAGGAAATATTGAAGGGTGTTATTTTTCAGCTCAGTGTGATATTCTTGCTTTCTCCGTGTGTCTTGCTGGGCCAGACCTGAGGTGCGACTGTTTTTGGAAGTGTCTGGCAGACACTGAGCCGAGACAGTGTCTGGGACTCATGCAGGGCCGGGTGCTGGTAAGGAAGCTGCATTCAGTCACCCCATGGTGGAGAGAGACAAACAGCCCCGCACAACATACTCATCATTCACACATCCCATAATCCATCACTGAGCTGTGTTTAAGAGGACAAGAGGACTGTGTTTTAGTCCTCTAATACCTGAGTATGCACACACACCGAAGAAACGCACACATAAACACACACCCACTCATTCACAATGCAGAGTCAGCAGCAATAGAAAGCAGTAAGCCGAAAAGATATTCAAATTTCACAGTAATTACAGTGAATATACCTGACTGTGGGCTTTTCAAGTAATCTGGGGTTTATTTCTTCTCTTTAACTTTTACAATATTTCCAAGAAGTGATTTATCTTTACTTTTTAGCAGTTTTCTTTTCTCACAAGTACAGACTTTTGGGCAAACTGAATATAAACTTGGGTGAAGTAATATTTTCCAGCTGTAATGACATCCAAACAGATCAGGTTTGCATATATTACATATTCTGATACACTGGGACATTTAAAATGCTAATCAAAAACTAATCTATTTTGTATGTTCTACAATAATTAATGTAAATTAGTTGATGTTCATTGACTTCAGAACTCGAGTCATTTGAATTGATTTAAATGTCAACAGTCTGTTTTCTTTGTCAAAACAAACCAGTTGTGCTTGTCACAACAAAACAGTGTCTTAAGAACATTATGACTGTTTCAAAACTGTTACGGCAGGAACATGTAAAAAAGAGACCTTTTAATGATTAAAAACCTCAGCACAGATTGCACATGGAGAGAGAATCTGCAGGGAGTCGAGAAGATGAAAAACAATTAAAAGCCAGATGAAGATAAATACTGAACAGAACAGTCTAGAAAACCTCACAGGTATTGAAATATTTGTTTAGCAAGATTCATTATACGAGGAATTTACAGTTTGTTTCCCCAAAGCAATTTAAACTAGTTTGTCAATAAGACATAATAAATTGGTTGAGTGAAGCACAATGAAGGTCAGACGGTTGAAGGAAACTGGGGGAAATGAAGAAAAGGCATTGTATTAGAACATAGAGGAACCTGAGAGATCACAGACTATCAATTACATTTAACAGTTAACCCAAAAACGAACTTCTTCAAATGTCTTAAATGACTCACTTTTGTTTTGTTTCAAACCTGTCTGACTTCTTTTTTCCATTGAAGATTTTTGAAGAACATCCTAGAAACAACCAAGTTCAATGAATGGGTACTGAAACTTTCAGGCTTCAAAAAGACACACCCAGCAAACAAATTTAGGTTCTGGGAACGTTCAGTTTTGGTTCCCAGAACGTTCCTACAACTTTCCCTTATGGTTAGGGAACGTTCTCCTTACGTTATAAAAATGGAACCTAAAAATAACCTACATGGAACGTTTCATATAACATTCTTGTTTGGTTCCCAAAAAAAATAACCTCATGGGACCATTTGGGAACGTTAGGGAACGTTCTGTGTTTGCTGGGATGGCATTATAAAATATCTTAAATATGGTCCTAAATATGGTCCTCATGGCTTTTCACTATTACAAATCTAATGAAATCATATTTGTTCAAGTGAGAAACTGACTAAAATTCTAGTCGTTATTCAGTGAAACGGATCATTTGGATCAGTTCTTATTTCGATTCTTATTCAAATCATTCTGTCATTCAAATCATTCAGCACTATGCAACCTATGACTTTAAGCGACTGAGCACCAGTGGGCGGGATCGTGTATCTGCCTGTGTTGTCACAAGTACCCCAATATCCAAATAAGCTGTTTTTGGAGCTTAATTAAATGCTTTGTTTATAATAAAGAGAACGAAGTTCTGAAACTTTAATAGTACAAAGGCGTCTTAAATGTCAAAACATCAATGCAAATTTGATTTGTCATGTCATGACCCCTTTATATTATATGTTTAATATCATATGCTTCTTAAGAAAAATGTATCTTCTAGATATTTGTTGGAAAACAATGTTTTTGTAGTGCAATTGCATGTAATAGAGCGACCAGTATATTCTTCAAAATGCTTCTATTTCTTTTCAGAAGAAATAAAGTCATGCCAGTTAGAATGACACAATGAGATTAAATGATGACACAAATTTCCTTTTTTTTCCGAATGATCTCTTTAACTGTAAATAACCTCCACACAAGGGCTCCCAGGGGATTTGTTTATGGTATCAGAAGACCTTTTACTTTGACAGTATTAGTATTTATGGTCCCATTGATCATTGGGCTCACAGAGTCTCATGTTTGAAGATTCATAATGTTTAAAAAGCCCTGCAACTTGTGACAAAGGACTCTCAGCAAGGATTTATGAGGACTGGCCTGTCTCTAAGGGTCTATAGTGATCAGGCAGGACCAGGGTTTGGTCCAGGGCAAAGCTGATTTAGTGAGGGAGAAGGAGATGTTGGCCCCAGGCCTCCTGGTCTCTCATGTCCACTGATCCAGGATAACTATGAGGATTTATGTGCACAGCCTCCTGACTAGTGCAACTCAGTGTAATAATGAGATCACCTTCAGGGGCTGCAGCTAGCACTCTACTCTTTCCACACATCTCGCTTTCTATGCGTTTGGCTTGAGTAGTCCTCAAAATAGATGCTCTCACAAACTCTTAACAAATTAGCATGTTTATTGCCTAAAACCAATCCTCTGATATGCACTCATTTCATTCTGTCAGCCAATGCCCTCCAAGTTTACGCATTTCGGTGTTTATTTCTCATTTTATCAAGGAAATGTCATATTGGCTGAGATTCTTAAAATGTAATAAGTATGCAGCTTTGAGGAAACATAAACTGCAATTTAATAAATTGTGATTTTTATTGAATTTATTTGGTCCTTGTATAATGATGTTGCAGACGCCTGCAAAGTGCTGGCACTTAAGTATCTTTATCAATTTTCATTTGTGTACATTAATTGGGGCGCATTGATCCGAGACAGTTAACATGCTAAGTGTTTTCCAATGTAAACCCTCACTTTGTTACATCTTGCTGCATGAATTAGTGAGGTTAGACATTAGGAAAAATTAGGAATAGCCTGAGGAAAAAGTTTTCATTCCTTGTGCATTTTAATAATATTTTGCATTACATCATTTTTTTCACAGCTTCTACAAAGCACTACATTAACACCCTAAAATCTGGTCTCTCTGGAAAAATCCATAAATTATCATAGAAATGGCACAAAAAAATCCATATGTGCTACGTTACTTAATTTAAATGTGTTAATTACTATTTAAATGCATGCCGTGCAAGTTTCAATAGAAATGACAGTAAGGTATATTTTAGTTTATCATAAATGCTTATCAGTACATTCAGAAGTAGACTTAATTTCAAAGACAATAGGGATTATGAAATTGTAGAAGATGTACGTTTAGACGAATACATTTTAATTTAATTGCAACATTCAATTAAGTGTCCAAAAAAACATTTGGTTCGCGAAAGAATATTCTTTTAAATTACTGTAAAAAAAATAGTAACCTGGTTGCCTTCAAATTTTAAGTTCAATGAAATGGAAAAATTGAGTTAATACAATGTAGGAGATTCATTTAATCACCAGAAACTCAAAATATTATGTTATCTGAACTACATAAATTATCTAAGTTGATTTGACAAAAGAAAAAAAATATATAAAATATTTTTTTACAGTGTACGCAAGTATTCTTAGAAGTATATGCTAATGTGTTCTTATTTGCTTGGGGGTGCTTGGCAGGCCTGCTAGGATTATTTAACATGTATCTTTTTTGAGTTGCATGGAAACAAAATAAGAACATACAGGTTTACCGAACTTTTATTTTTCGGTGAACTATCACTTTAAATCGATGTTACAGAGTTCATCTATTCTAAAACACCCAATTATAGTATCAAAGTCTGACACTCAAAATGACGGCTCATGTTATCTTGGTGACTGGTGGCTGTGACACCCATAACCAGCAATACTAGCACCATGCTTTTGTGATATCTAACACAGCTGGACCATCTCTCGCTCTGTCAGATTTCTCAATTATGCTTACAGTGTGCTATCTCTTTTGCCACCTTGCTGGCTCCACATGAAGGGAGACAGATAAAGAGGAAGGTGGGGAGTGAGGAACGATGTGAATTTAATTTTATGATTTATTAATAAAGACATATCACTTTCTCTGTGCCCACACACCTCTGTTCAGTAGCTGCACCTCCCTCTTCTGCTATCTGGATCTCTCTTTATTAGGGAGACACAAAGCCCTGCTTGCATGGGATCCAAAGATAGATGTCTGCGTGACAAGCAGTCAACTCTCATTCTAGAGTAGGCCTACCTTAGAGGCTGGTCATTAGCATATGTTGTATAATTGAATCAGCAAATTAGAAACCGCATTCACTGACGTTCCTTCCAAAGTGCTTTCGATGGTTATCTTGTTATTTTGTAAATGATACATTGAAGGCTTGATTAGCCAAAATTAACAAGCAAACTGCGTGGTTGCTTTTCATCAGCAAACATGCATATACAATAGAAAATGAGCCGGCATGGTAATAATTAAATGAAGTCTAAAGGGAACTTAATCTTTATTTAATCTTAATTATTAGTTGGCACTATAATGCTCAAAGCCACAGTAGTACTACCAAGTGTAAATACGTGTATACAGCACTGGTTATTGATTCGAATGTGCGAGAGCGCTGACAGGTTTAAATAAATATGCAGGAGAACAATTTATATTTCTACAAATATTCTTAAAGCTTTCCTTCCTTACTTTGTCTGCCTTTATGGCTGTGAGAATACACTATTCGGGCAGAAATGCAAATTCGCTCAGAATGCAAGATTTAAAAAAATCAAAATGTAAATGTCTTTCTGGGTCCAAGAAATACATTAATACTAATTTTTCTTTTTTGTGTGTAAACAATAAGGACTGTGTGTGGCTGTTATTACACAGCTTTACTGAAACATATTGCTTATGCCAGATATAGGAATTTCTATTCACATGGGGTCACGACTCACCTTTTGAAACCTGGCACTGATAAACGACCCTGTTTTATTTCCCCATTCGTTTAAACTCCCTAGCTACACAAGATCAGGTTTGATGGACCTTAAATTAGGAATTGGTGGAAAACTAACATCAGCAGTATACAGCTGCAGATGTGAAGACCTTATATTTTTCATTATATCACAACACACATGTAAATGTAAATCCACAGTGTCTCGGGAATGATACAAATCTCTCAGCATGGCGAGTCGCCTTTTGGGCCCTCACCGAGTTAATCCAATGTTGCCCCCAAGTGTTCATTGAACGCAATGTCATCAGGGGCCTAACCACAGGAGTTGGACTATAATTTATCGCTACCTGCTCGCGGAGAATTGAGTGCAGGTGCAACACACTCTGTTATTGCGTCACATTCAATTTGTGCCGAGCTGAGTGCATTAATGGAGTCACAAGGCCGCAAAGACAATACACTGTGAGTTCACATTCAAGACAAGATCAATTTATGGGTCTTGAAATGAAAAAAAAGAAATGAGGAATAAAGAAAGATTAGAAATAATTTCTAAAATACTGCATTATCCACTAATTATGTTTGTTTACATTTATTGAATTAATTTATTGACAAAATATGATAAATTATAATTTTATTAGATACTTGTTTGGAAAATGGTGTGAAACTTTAATGAATTCTTCATTATTAATCAAATTAAATATGCTTCAAGTTAAATCAAAACATGTGAATTGCTTCAATATAGTTTTTAATATTTATTACATATTGATTTATTACAGATTTTGTTTACATAAATGCAGCTTATGGTTGGAAGTGATATAATTACTATGTTTGAATGGCCATGATAATTATTCAGAGGACCAGTTAGCTATTATTAATGGGGAAATTTTATTTACATAAAATGTGATGATTTTGTTCACGAAACAGTAGCTTACTGAAAAGGTAAAATGTTGTAAAAATGTAAAATAATGTTATTGAATATCATACCGACAAGTAATAGGCCTATGCTTTTCTTTATTATAATTTGTATCATTATTATAGGCTTCCTTATGCACCCGTGTTATGTTAACATTTTCTAGAACTGAACATAGCCTGTATGTCTTGGCATTGTTTGTGTAAATATGCACAACATAATACAACAATATTTGATTCACCGTTTTTTTGACAGTGTTTGTGTTAGGCCTAGTTAATAAATTAAACTATTTATCATAGATTATATTTTCATAACCTGTAGCCTAATTGTGTTAAATCAATACGAAATAAATTCTACAATAAAGATATTATATATTCAATAAATACAATATTTATTGAAAATATGTCTAAGTATATTTTTTGACAGACTATTCTCGCATTTTGCTCGGCGTTTCGTAGGACACAAATTGAAAACGCTGTCATTAAGTTTGTCTCCTTCGACTCTCCGTAGATCACCGACATATTGTTTGTGAGAAGCAAATTCTGGAAGACAAGGAGAGCGTTAAGATTACAGCGTTGATATTACCGATCATCAAGGCGTATATCAGTAAAGAAAGTACGATGGGTAAGTATTCAAACTATACTGTTTTTTAATGAGTTAGTTCTGTTTGCGGTATTTATGGAGCAAGTCTGTAGCTAAAAATCCGAGAGAAGCTAACGTCAGACCATGTCAGTTAAAGCATGAGTGTAAACTGCCAGTTAGCTTAGCATACGCTGTACTCGACCTATAGGTTTATCTGTGAATCTGAAAGTAAATATATGTAGCTTAAACGCTTTTCAAACTGGTCATTGTGAGATTTATTTAGGGTTGATTGAAGTGGAAGGCAATTTTGATTCTTTGCCGGTGTAAACGCTTGGTCATGTTCAGCATGCTCAGTCAGAGGTTGTGAAATCGTCTCATGTTTGTCAAATCATTTCCAACATTATACGTTGAAGAATAACTCCGTGAACTGTCATGGGTCACATAAAAATGATGCCTATAAACGCTGTCTAGATAAGTAGAGCTGACGGGGTTATACAGACTAAACAACTGATCTACAATGTCAGCGAGTTCACCAGTCAACTGTAACATGTGACCAGCCCTGATAGCTGATAGTTTTGTGTTTATTAGGTGTTTATTCATAGTTTACTTCACCGAATGGCAGTAAATCGTCTGTTTTTTTGTTGTAAACCCCTTGGCTAGGTTGTCAGGACGAGGTTGGGACAGGAATGATACAGACAGTTAGAATCTGACTTGCTTTCTCGGGTCTAATAGGCTACTTTTTCAAAGAATCATCACATTGGAAATTAATGTGATATTTGGCAGCTTTTCCATGGCAATATAGAGGTTTTCACACACAGTGTCATTTCAGTTTGCAATTTGATATGCTGAAACCAGCAGGTCAGATTAGGCTACACTTTTGCAGAAATTTCTTCAAACTGGGTTTCTCATTGCTTTCCATGGTGCAAATTTGATACTGAAAACATCCTATTAAACTATCATTAAAACAAATTGGCTCAACAATTTATTTATTTTTTTCAAAGGTTTGGCCAGTGGTTTGTGACCCATGTAACCTTGAATTCTTTTAAATAAGGTTTTAATGGCATCCACATGTGAATAAAAGTCTGAATTCAGTCTGTTAATCATATAAAGCAACCCTGTCTCTCTTTAGAAAATTTGGACTAAACCGCTCAATTCATATGGATTAGTTTACGATCTCTTTTTGAAGGGTCTAATGGAGAGTACAGAAAGTACTTGGATTGAATCAAAATTATTATTTTTTTGTGTTCAGAAGATGAACGAAAGTCTTATGGGTTTTGAACGATGTGAGGATGAGTAATTATTGACAGAATTTGCATTTTTGGATGAATTATCCCTTTACCCTTTGCATAGTCTATGTTCTCAGCCTGTCTGCTGTCTGTCTTTAGGCCATTGCAAACACAGTCCTTTAAAATAGTTTTGCGACAGGGGCCCAGCCCACACTGCTATTTGTGAGGCCCATGTGATGGGCAACTATGTCATGGAGCGCTTGAGTCGGGTTGAGCCACAGCGTGCTTGTCATCCCCTCTAAATTTGTTAGTCATTACGATGTTCTTTCTCTTCTTAAAGGAATAGTTTATCAAATAAAGAAGAACACCTTATTATACCTTAGATCCTGTCCACTTGAAATGAAAGTGAATGGGGACTGGAGCTGTCGAAAATTTTTAAAGTGGTCCATATGATTTGGACACTATATTCCAAGTGTTTTGAAGCTGCATGTTAGCCTTTTTTGAGGAACTGACAAACAATGAGTTATTCAAATCTTGACATTTGCCATTATGTTAATGAGAGAATTTGTGATTTGTCTGATTTATGAACAAAACATTCTTTTGTTATTTTCAGTGATCTGTCCTGAATGATTCATTTGCTAATCTGACTAATCAAGTTCTTAAGTTTTGCTCATGAGTCATAACTCAATGGTCTGGTTATGATTTTGTGTTCTCTTGAAAGCTGAAGTACTTACAGCCCATTTATTTTAGTCAGATGGGGGGAAAACAACACGTTACACTACTGTTAAAAAATGTGGTATTATTATGATTTTCTCTTTTTTTAGTAATGAATGAATTAAATTAATACTTTTATTGTACAAGAACACATTAAATTAATTTATCGAAAGTGACAGATTCTTTTTTATAAGAACAAATGTCTTTTTAAAATAACTATTTAAAATAATTGCTTTTCTTTTGAAACTTCTATTCAAAGAATCAAATTTGGGTTTCCACAAAAAGCAGCACATTGAACACTGTTTTTAACATTGATAATAAGAAATGTTTCTTAAAAGCCAAATCAACATATAGATTAATTCATTTATTTACAGTATTATTATTATTATTATTTTACTGTTTTTATTTATTGAATACAACCTTGATTCGGAATAAGACACGAGACTACTGTCATGTAGATAAAGTTCTTACTCTCATGGGTTTAGAACAACAGTGAATGATGACAAATGTCATTTTTGGGTGAACAACTCTCTAGGGCTGCAAGTTAACAAACGATTTTTTGATAATCGAGTAATCTAACAATTATTAGAACGATTAATCGACTAATCATCGATTATTTTTTGGAACGATTACTCATCTTTTCCAATTAGTTAAAACATTGAGTTATACATATTAGTAGTATTACTACAATATAAAAAAGAATCAGTTCAGGTTTTAAAACTTGTTTTAATGAACTTTGAGCCAACTAAACAGTCATTATCTTTAAGTTTTCAGATTTCAGTCCAGCTCAAATCACAAACAAATGCTCTCTAAACATTGTTTAATAGGACCACTGCTTTTCTTAGAACTGAAACAGAAAAAGGGTAATTTACTTCAGGACACAAAGAATGGTCAAATATTAATCTGCAAACCATTATTATAAATATAAAATTACAATCTTTTTTTAGACGAAAATTGAGCTGACTGAGAATTGAAATGCATTGAATGAATTGAATGAATCAATTGAAATGCATCCTTCTATATGTTGTGAAGAAGGCCTCACCCAAAACCTCACCCACCAGGGAGACTCATTTCTAACAACAGCAGTCAAGCTGATACTTGTGGTAGTTCTCTGTTCCAGAACTGCAGATTTACTGAAGGTTATGGAGGTCTTCATGTGGTGCCAATGCTGATTTTGAGTTATGTTCCTCCTTTGAGACACTGTACTATAAGATCTTACAGAAAGGATGGGATTGAATCCAAGATCAGCAGCTATACCCTCAGGCACTTTGTTTGTTAGCGCCCTGATGTGCATTCGGTAGCATTAGCCAGTCATCATTCGTGTAGCCTCCTCTGCTCTCAGTGCCACACAAATGCTGAGACAGGCTGCTTTAGCTGCTTGCTCATGCAAACAGTGTTTAGACACCCTCAATAAAAGTGGGTTTGCTCACTGACTCCGGGTGGCTCTGTTCAAGTGTGTTGTGCTCAGCACAAACAGACCAAAGTGAGTAATGAAGCTGGAGATAGCTGCTGAGACTGCTGAACAATTTCTCCGGCAGTCATTGTTATATTTTTAAATGAAGGGTTTAATAAGCTACACACTTCCACATCCATTTTAGTCTCATTATTGACGACATTTGCGCTCTTGCAGATGGCACACTAATTGAAATTGTTATAGCTGTTTTGTTTTTCCTGTCAAAATGCCTAAATACATGCATATCATCTTTGTCCACAGAAGACAGTTTGTGCAGGTCTTGCGCTCATACTTTCCCCACTAGCAACTAATTGACTGATAAGTACTCTGCCATCTACAAATTGGGATGAAGAGTTTGATTCAAGCTCTTTATTCTCATTTGACTGGTACTAGAATTTTTTTTATGCTCATCATTCAAAAGTTTGAGGTCTATTCGTTTTTTGTTTGTTTTTTCTTATCGGCTGAGCATAAAAACTGTCAAGAATTGTCAAATAGCCTATTACTACAGTTTAAAATACCTGTATTAAAATACTTTAATATATTTATAAATATTTATATACTTCAATATATTTATTTATATTAATATAAATAAATATATATAATATATTATTTATATAAATATATTTATATTTATACTTTAATATATTTACCATAATATGCTGGTTTGGTGCTCAATAAATATTTATTACTTTTATCAATGTTAATATTTTTGAAAAGAACAGCATTTATTTGATTAGAACTTTTTCTGAATAAAAGTATTCAGAAAAAGTAACTGACCCCAATGCAACCACTTATAATTAAAAAGTTAGTCAATTTCAGATTAGCCATTTTCACCAGACATATGTTCTTCTCTCACACAAAAACAGAATTTCAAACCAAATATGTAAAATTCCACAGAAATTCCGCGTTAACACTAGTTTCTGGGTTAATTCTGTCTGCCATTGTTTGATCGCGGATATCATAGGGCCCTAGAGACGTTTTAAAACTGGACTTTTTCAGCACTTTTAAAGTGAGCGGGCATCTGTCTGTATACTCTATCTAGTGTAGATGGCCTCAGTGAGTGTAATGAATTCTATTTCATTTTTGTGCAACACTATAATATCCAAACAAGCAGGTTTTGGAGCTTGCAGGATTTTTTTTTAATGGTGTGAAGACATCTTGTATGTCAAATTTGATTTCTTATGTCATGTAATTGTCTGTTGTGTCTGGAGTTGTCTGTAACCTGTTTCTGACTTGTCTTGCCCTGCAGAGCCTTCAGGAAGTCCTGCGAAGGATAACTTCAGGATGAACCGCTATAAGAACAAAGCACTCAACCTGGACGAGATGCGTCGAAGAAGAGAAGAGGAAGGCATTCAGCTGAGGAAACAGAAACGAGAGCAACAGGTGACCTTTCTTTTTCTTATTTTCATTATCGATTTTCTGATTAATTGTTGCAGCACTAGTCCTTTCCTACATGTTTTGCCCCTCATTGACTATCTTGGTCTCTGAAATGCATCACATTACAGAATTTAAATGGGTTATGAATGCTGTCTCACGTTAACTTTAACTGTCACATCAATTGATGCAATTTGCACCATTGATTCTCTCTATTTCTCTTGGCAGCTGTTTAAGAGGAGAAATGTGGAGCTGCTAGGTGAAGAAGGGGGAATGTTTGACAGTCCACTCATGGATAGCTACGTCTCCTCCTCCACAGCCTCTGTGAGTTCAAACCCAAATGCACAATTTGCTTTCTCCCATTATATCACTTATATGGGTGAGGTAACTCTGGGATTGTTGTTAGTAGTGCATTATGACCCCTTAATTCAATAAGCACTATTGATTTGGACTTCTCAGAGGTGCAAACCTGGACTGAAAACAAATTACGGTCATTGATCTAGACCGAGTTTGTCCTATGTGTTTTTTAGGATGGAGTAATTACAAGAGACATGGTTGAAATGCTCTTCTCAGAAGATCCTGAACTACAGCTGGTCACAACACAGAGGTTCAGAAAACTACTCTCCAAAGGTATCGATACGCAATCACATGTCTGGAGTTGCTTGAAAGAATTCTGGAGTTTTAATAAATCCATCTTTGTGTTTTTCAGAACCAAACCCACCTATCGACGAGGTGATAAGCACACAGGGCGTTGTGAATAGATTTGTTGAGTTCCTTCAGAAAAGTACAAATTGCACATTACAGGTGGGATTGAATGAAATATTAATAAATCTTTCAGATCCTTGTCAGATCCTTGAATATATGTGTGTTTTCCCCTCTCAGTTTGAGGCTGCTTGGGCACTGACCAACATCGCATCTGGAACATCTCAGCAAACAAAGTTTGTGATTGAGGCCGGTGCCGTTCCTGTCTTTATCGAGCTTCTCAACTCAGAGTTTGAAGATGTACAGGAGCAGGTATGAGTTATAAAGTTGCAATGGATAAGTCACCTTGTTTTGTTTGTGCTAAATGAGTATGAATCCCATGTGGGTGAATTGATTAATCTTTGTCTCACAGGCTGTTTGGGCTTTGGGGAACATTGCGGGAGACAGCGCTGTTTGCAGAGATTATGTGCTAAACTGTAATATCCTTCCACCTCTACTAATGTGAGTGCTATCATGAGATAATAAAACTAGTGTTTATCTGACCAAATGGTGAATTTAATTAACATCCTCTGCAGAAGAAACAAACACTTTTGTGCTGAATATAAGGATAGATTGTTTTCTTGATGATACTTATTTTCCCCAGGCTGCTGACCAAATCAACTCGTCTCACAATGACCAGGAATGCTGTGTGGGCCTTGTCCAACCTTTGCAGAGGCAAAAGTCCACCCCCAGACTTTGAGAAGGTCTGTACTGTTTATGGACCCTTGACAACACTGTTTAAGAAGTTACTGGGCTGTTTACAGGCTGATAGACGTGTCAGAAATACCAGCAAATGAGTATCAAGGCAATACTAAAATAAAATATCATTGTTTCTATGGTTTATTTAATATGTCCTTGAGCCAGGCAGTAACCCAGAACAGTGTCCTGGCAACTACCCAAAACACCTTACTAAACTGACTTCGATTGCAATTCTGATTTAATGTATATAATGTAAAGCTTTTCAAATACATTTTCTTATGAATTTTCTATTCATCAAAGAAACCTGAAAAAAATAATTAGTTTCCATAAACATATTTTTTCAACATTGATAATCAGAAATGTTTCTTGAGCTGCAAATCATTAAATTAGAATGATTTCTGAAGGATCATGTGACACTGAAGACTGAAGTAATGATGCTTAAAAGTCAGCGTTGCCACCACAGGAGTAAATTACATTTTATATTAAAATAAAAAACAGTTATTTTACTGTAATCTCACAAATACTTTTTTACAATTTTTTTTAAAGCAAAGTAAAAGTATGTGGCCATGGTAGGCATAAGAGACTTCTTTGAAAAAACAACAAAAAAACATTAAATTAAATTACTGACCCCAAACTTTTGAATAGTTGTGTACATTAAAGAGTTAGTTCACCCAAAAATTTAAATTATGTCAGTAATTACTCACCCTCATATTGTTCCAACCCCATAAAACTTTTGTTCATCTTCAGAACACAAGTTAAGATATTTGATTAAATCTGTGAGCTGGATCAATCCTCAATAGAATTCTATGTTATTGAAAATGGCCGGCCCAGAAAAGTTAGTAAAAACATTTTTAAAATAGTCCGAGTGGCTCAACCATAAGTTTATCAGAGCGATGAGAATGCTTTTTGTGTGCAAAACTGACCAAAAATAACAACTTTATTCAACTATTCATGTTCTATTATGTGGGTCTCTGAGTGAGTTCAAGTAGTGTTGCAGCACAGCGCTTTTGTGTTGTACGTCAGAATGTAGGCTCACTATTGGCCGACGCTAGTCGTGTGTGTGATGCGAGTGACGTACAACACAAAAGCTCTGCGCACACACACACACACACACACACACACACACAAGTGTCTTTAATGTCTGCTTTTTTTCATGCTTTCAGAGGCTAAGTGACATGTTTTCTCTTAATCTCTGGATTTCATATGGAAAGCTCTCTTTTGCTCTTGTAGGTGTCTCCATGCCTGCCTGTGCTGTCCCGTCTTTTGTTCAGCAGTGATTCAGACCTGCTGGCTGATGCCTGTTGGGCTCTCTCCTATCTCTCTGATGGGCCTAATGAGAAGATCCAGGCAGTTATTGATTCAGGGGTCTGCAGGAGGCTTGTGGAGCTGCTCATGTGAGTCAGCTGTTATAACTACATTGTCAATTCTAGGTCATATTTAAAGTTAACATGATAGTAAAACTGAATTTTCAGCATGACATAATTAAGGATGTTGAGTGAGGAGTTGAATAAATCCACTTTACTTGATTGTATAATAAAAAAACTGGATAGTAAAACAAAACATCATCTAGAAAAAAATGGAAAATTGTTTATGCTGATATTTTTCCATACAACAATATGGAATGTAAAAAAACAAACAAAAAACATTCTGTTAGAGGACAGTCCCAACATTAAATACACCAATTTTGGTGTCTCTAACTCATTGCCTCTAGTGGCACCACCTGCCAAAAATTTCATTCATAAGGTGCAAATAACTTTTAAACCATAAGGCCTATCAACAAAATTTGTTTTCTAGATAAATGCACAAACTCATTTTATGTAGTTCTTGTGAAAACAGATGTAAGGCTGTATCTTTGCAGCACTTAATCATATTCAGACCAAATTTGGTACAAGTCATCACAAGCATGACCTGAGGCTACATGCTGCTTTTCGGTGCAGTGCCACCTACTGATCTGGAGATATGAAAAGATATGCCTATTTTTGCTCATAACTTCTGAAAGGTTTGTCCACAAATCATAGAAGTGGTCTCGTTAGATTCAGGCGTCATGTGCTGAGTCGCCTGATATCCAAATTTCCCAGATCGTCCATTTTGGCTGTCAGCCATTTTGAATTCTGTGCTTAAATGCTGTATTTTTTTAATGCATGAACAAATTGTTTGGAAACTGTATGGGTAATCAGTATTGTGCCCTTAAGGAGCCTGAGACGTTTTGAAATGGCACCACCTAGTGGTAAAATTTAATTTTCAAATGCTTATAACTCTGACTTTGGTTTACTTATTTTTACGCGATTTCAAGGGTCATATCATTAGACTCATGAATCCTTGCTGAGTCCAACGATACCAGACTTGCCAGGTTTCAGGAAATATGGTTTGTGCTGCTTTGTAACTTATCGCTTAAAAAAACGTAGGAAGATAAGGCTCTTCAAAACCGCTAGTCCGATTGAGAATAAACCACCGTCAGAAGTTTGGAATCATAGGTCGATGGCTAAATGCTAATGCCCAAATGTCAAAATATTGATAGTAAGGGGTAGTAAAATTCAATTGAAGTCACGTGTTAGTCATTGTTTACGTGTTTTTTTTTTTCACATAAATGTCATAAATAACTCTAAATCAAATTGAGATATTTTCACTAAAATTGACACACTGATGTATGGTCTCACTCAGAGGACACATCAAAAGAAATGATTCGAACAGAGCCTCTTGGAAGTTTTGGGGCAGCGTCACCTTGTGGTATAACATTTATAATGAAATTTCCAAAAATGCTAATAGCGCTTTGAATAAAATTGCTTTTTGTAATGATACTGGTCTAAATAGATTCCTTGGGTTAGGCCAAAAACATATATATATCAACTTTGCCATAGTCAGCCAAGCTTCCTGTCTGCGTCTTAATTTTTTTGTTAAAACCTACTCTTTCTAACTTCTAGACCGTTTGTCCAATTTTCACCAAAATCGAAAGCGACCATGCCCTCTAAAAGTTATGGATTTCGTGACCATAGACAAAACCGTGTTTGTATACTCCAGCATCAAAGTTGAGGCATGCTGGCAAAATGACTATTCAGGCTCTCTCTGCAATGCCATTTTGAGAACCAAACTTTTTACGTGTCATTGTCACCTCACTCTGACCACACCACATACATTTCATAACTGCACCACCTATTGGTTGAAAGTGATAATTCATTAAATCATATTTTTAATTATATTTTTTTTCAGCTGTTTTGCCTAAATTCATCTTAATGTCTTTAATTGCTCCTTGCTGCAGTTGCTCTGACAACCCCTACCATGTTGGCATGTCTTATCGTCTTTGCGCTTGGCCTCGATAATGGCTGCTTGCAGCTATATTTATCGTTGTTGTTGTTGCATGGACCTGGTTGCAGTTCCTTTTTTTTATGTAGCCACTCTGAAGTCTTCTGCATTTTAACTGGTGAAACTCCAGTTGTCACTGTTATTGTCGTTTGAACTTTTCTGGATCCACCATCAAATTGATAAGTTTAATTTTATCAAGTGCTGTGAGAAAAGGCTATAAATCTCCACCTCCTACATTCTCACACACAATATAGCCGAGACACCATCTTTATGTATACAGATGTGAATAAATGATGACACAAAGAAATGCTCGGATTTCCTGTGGAAATTAACCAATACCACTAGAGTTAAAAACATTATTACAAACTTACCGTTTAGAATTCGAGCTAAAGCTGATAGTTTTGAACCCTGGCTGGTTATGTACTTGCTCAAATTTATTTGGGTTAAAAAACGTACTGACTGCGGCTTTAAATTAATACTTAGTATATAATAGAAAAAAAGAACTGAAACCATATTTCTTATTAAAGTTTTAATTGAAAAAACAAAGTTCTTGAAACTGCTAACCATAAATGTGGTTTATTCATTTTTCAATACATTTGTTAATACAAAAATATTTTGTAGGGCAACAGGGAGCCTACGAGGCTAAATAGCCTATTTCCTCTTTTCTTGCAGGCACACCGATTACAAGGTGGCCTCTCCTTCTCTGAGGGCTGTTGGAAACATCGTTACAGGAGATGACATTCAGACGCAGGTGTGTTTGCGTGTGAACAGATGTGTTTATTCATCATCATGTATAATTATCTCTAGTTTCAGACTGGAGATGGATCGGTACTCCTTATCTTTTTCTCTGCTCTAGGTGGTGTTGAACTGCTCCGCTCTCCCCTGCCTCCTGCACCTGCTCAGTAGCGCCAAGGAATCCATCAGGAAGGAGGCGTGCTGGACCATCTCCAACATCACAGCGGGAAACAGAGCACAGATTCAGGTACACCCTGACCCACACTCCACATCTGCTACCCAGAGGGCTCAGCTTGTTTATCAAGTGCGACAGGGTTACTGTTAGGGTTAGGGTTCAGGGCAGTGAACTTGTTTGTAGTGTCGACTTGGGATTTATTTTTGGATTAAGGATGATTTTAATTCTCTGTTCTTTTTCTCACCGTCATCTTGATCTACAGGCTGTAATAGATGCAAACATCTTCCCAGTCTTGATAGAAATCCTCCAGAAAGCAGAATTCCGCACTAGGAAGGAGGCGGCGTGGGCGATCACTAATGCCACGTCAGGTGGCACACCCGAGCAGATCAGGTGAGCTCTGAGTGTCCGCTTTCAGACGGCACGATCTTAAAGGGTTAGTTCACCCAAAAATGAAAATGTTGTCATTAATGACTCATCCTCATGTCATTCCAAGGTTTTAAGGTAATAGAAACATCATCAAAGTAGTAAACGTGACATCAGTGGGTTAGTTAGAATTTCTCTTCTGGTTCTGTTGTCAATACGCGTTCACGAGTCCACAGTGACTCTGCTGATATAAGACTCTGCTGACGTGTTATCTGGTGTACCAGGGTTATCAAAAATTCAAACTAACCCACTGATGTCACTATTTTGAATGTTCTTATTACCTTTCTGGACAAGGATCGTATACGTACATACGTTTTCAATGGAGGGACAGAAAGCTCTCAGACTAAATCAAAAATATTTAAAACTGTGTTCCGAAAATGAACGGAGGTCTTACGGGCTTGGAACGGCATGAGGGTGAGTCATTAATGACATAATTTCCATTTTTGGGTGAACTAACACTTTAAGCATCTTAAACATTTAGGCATTGACAATTTAGGCATCTTTTTTTTTGTCTGTTGTATGATAGTATATTGCTTTGTAAAGCACATTGGTCAGCTTGTCTGTATAAATGGTGCTATATAAATAAAATTTTACCTTACCTTTACCTTACAAACTTGTCACCAAGATGGCCAGACCATTTGCCATCACTGTGTTAGTTTTTGGTGACCGGCATGCCAAAACATTCAGATCAGATTGGAAGTGGTATCAGAGAGGACCACTGCAAACAAACCCTTATGACTGTGTCAGTCAATAAGTCTCTTTAATTATCAGATAATTCGACCTTTTTATGACAAGGTAGAGTTAGTTCAGGTTGTACAATGTCATGTGCTGCAACTTCCACATAATAAATAAAAATAAATGCCATGGGAAAGTATACATATACTTATACTCTCGCAATATATTCACTAAGTAAAATATTAATCTTTTTTTTTCTTGGTAATTACAACACATGATATTTTAGGGTCATTCAGTTTAGATATTTGTTACTCTTTGAAGAAAAGGTTCTATATAGAAACTTAACGGGATCTGTCAGCCACTTCATATTTAGTTTGAATTCATTTATTTTTTATTTAGATTACATTTTGTAAATGGCTCATAAAGATACTTTATCACTAGAATAATTGAAATAACCTGTTAAACATGAAAGTAACGTGCAGTCATTGAAGACAGGTTATAAAGGATTCTTGAGAATTGAGTCTTGAGCCCTAGGGTTTCTATATTGAACCTGTTTTCTAAGATTGTATAAATGTTTTTCAAAACTGTATGAAACCAACGTGAACACGGAGTACACAAAACGTGACGTGTTTTATAGTAACACTTTTTTTTGTTTTTTACTTTATTGTTGACTCTCTTATTGTATTATTTACCCAGTTTCCATCATATAATTGATTTTATATCATGTTTATTTACCCTCTTCACTGTCAGATTCTCTTTTTGTGTAAGTGGAAAATTCTTGATCAAAATAAGCCATACAAAGTCATAAAAGTCATAAGTCAAAAGTCATAAAAGGCATTTGTTGATTGCCAGTATGTTTGCTTTTCTAGACGGTCAAGTCACATGACAGGTTGTTGAGGATTCACGCTCAGTCAAGTTATAATGGAGTTAGAGCTGACCTCAAACAAATTCTCTGGATTTTTTTAAGTTTAGCATGGGAGCCCATTTAAAGTGCTCCCACAACCTTCATCTGGCCAAGTCGGTCCTTCTCAGGTGGCATAAACATGGCGCTAATCTTAGTGAATCACTAGGGAGTATTTGTGATGTGTTTATCTAGATTGAATTGCAGTGTGGTTTTCATGATGGCTGGTGAGATCACATAGTCTGGAAGTAGCCGTGTGCTTAGTGTGTATTACTATTTCAGTTTTTTATCAGACATACCCTTATGGCTTTTTTTTTCACAGCCAGTACAGTGCTTCATTGAGTAGCTAAACCATGGGCTTATTTTAATTTTGGGGTGAACTTATGGAGTGTGTCCTCTACTTTAAGTGTAGCACAAACAACTTAGCCCTTCCAATATATCATCTAATCGTATTTATAATATATGAGTCTTGTTTTAAACTTCAGTGTTTTATATCTTATGATTTGCATCTCCTAAGGTGTCGGATAATTCCTTCCCAGATTACAGGGCACCAGAATCAGAACCTGTTTATCTGTTTCTGTCTCACCTTTGCATTGCTGGAGACTCAGAACTTGTGTCTGTTGCTGCATTCCCTGTAATGGTGTGGAGAATCAGAATTTGTTGATCTGTTTGTCTTCTTTGCAGACTGGACTCTGGATATGTTAATGTCTCTGCTTCAGGAGTTTTTGTTGAAAGGGTACATTTATCTTTTTATGATGAGTAGGAGATTGCAATTTGCCGCTTCTCCATTTTTAGTGCTGTGATTGACTGCTGGGCACACACAGTGTGGCCCATCCTTATTTCCCCTGTGGAACTCATTTGCATAAAAGAAGTATACAGATATAGAAGTCCAAACAAAATTGGGAAAATATTGAACTGTCATGCAGGCATTCATTTAAACATTAACAGCTTAATTTGTTTTAATGTTTCCAAACATGGTAATATAAATGGATTTGTATGGTTTCTTTGTTTTAGCCACTGTTCATCCAAATGGTCCTTCAGGAATTGTTATGGCTTAAACTTATTAGTCGATTAGTCTCAACTCTTAGATCGGTGCAGGGCAGAACTGCCTGTGGACCAATGAGAAGTCCTATCTCTATCCTTGAATGTTTGTGAATCAGATTTTTTTCTAAGGTCTTGGAAAGTTTTTTAAAATAAACATACACAGATACAGCCAGGTCCTTGAAAGTGCTTGAATTTATTTTGTACAAGAAATTTTCTGAAAAGATTCCATATTATTTTCTCCACTAATGTGTAATTTCGGCTACACTTTGTGGCCTATGCATGCTTGCTCGATTTACGTTAGTTACGCGCACTTATGCATTGCGTTAAGTGTTTCCCACATGAGGTACTTTGTTTTGTTCATTGCCATGATGTTCACACATGCAAAACTAACTATGTATCCTACAAGGTAACTCGATGTAACCTTGCTCTCATTGTGTCCCCACATTAAGTCCTTGAATTTGAGGGTATTGAATCTTGAAAGGTCCTTGAATTTGAAGTTAATCAAGGTATGGGAACCCTGACTAAGGGAAATTAAATTTTTATGAGAATAGAAGTATCTTATCTTTTCATCATCATCGTTTTTATAGGTATCTGGTGAATTTGGGCTGCATTAAACCTCTCTGTGATCTGTTGACTGTGATGGACTCCAAGATAGTGCTGGTGGCTCTGAATGGTCTGGAGAACATTCTCAGACTGGGAGATCAGGAGGCCAAACAGAACGGCAGCGGCATCAACCCTTATGGCAGTCTCATTGAAGAAGCCTACGGTAACATCACTTCACCAAACCGCCATTTACATCAACATTAATGCATAATTGCATGTATTTTCTGAGATCTGTAAGAAATTTGAAAAACGCAAAGCAGAGTTTTTATTGATGTAGATAGGCAGAGATAGACAGATCGATATAGACGTATAGGGCCTGTACAACTGGTCATGTCATTTGCTTGTTTAATCAGAACTATTTGAGACCAAGTGTATAAATGGCCTCTAAAACTACTTTAGGAGGTGGTCTGAGACGCAGTCCAAATGATTCTGGACAAATTTAAATGCAACTGGTTGTTTAAACCACATACGTAAATTTTACTCCTCCCTAAATGTAAAAAAAAAATTGTGTGAAAATGTCTTATTGGCTATATGACATGTCATAGCAGCTCATCTGTGATGCGTGTTGCAGTGTCATTTCTGGCTGAGGATCTCTTCAGCAATTCTGACGCACTAATTGACACTCGACACTTAATCATCTTCATTAAAAGTAATGAGACTAAATTATCTCACCAGTGTTGATGTGGCTCTTACTCCTATTGCAGTTTTTGATTATAAATACATAAACAGGTTATATCTGTTGCTTTCATTGATGAAAACTTGTTAAATTTGCGTATACTGTAGCTTGGGAATTAAAGACATTTATGTGGCCAATGGTATATTGAACTCTTAGCCATCTGATTTATTAAAATGCATGAATAGAGAGATGGAGAGCTAGAGAAGATATATACCAATAGATAGATGGACAGAGATGGATATCGAATTGAAAGACATTTTGAAGAAATCTCCTATGCTCTGACCGAGGCTGCATGTATTTGATGAATAATATAGTAAAACTGTAGTATTGTGAAATATTAACTCTATATCTCTCTACCAGGGTTGGACAAAATCGAGTTCCTACAGAGTCATGAAAATCAGGAGATCTACCAGAAAGCCTTTGACCTCATTGAGCACTACTTTGGAGGAGAGGAAGAGGATGCCAGCCTGGCACCACAGGTGGATGAGAACCAGCAGCAGTTCCTTTTCCCCCAGCAGGAGGCTCCCATGGAGGGCTTCCAGCTATAACCAGCCTCCAGACCCTTCCCAGCCGCCCCCTGACCTTTACACCCCCATTACCTTACTGAAACTTACATCGAAACACTCAGAGCGCAACGATTGACATCTGAATGAACCAAATTTCGCCCTGCGAACCATGACCCAGACTGATTTATTTAGACACTGAGGTGTGTTTTAAGTAGGGGAACCAATCCACTGCCCTGTCACACCCAGGAGAGAGCTGGATTTTAGTTTATTTCATTTTGTCCCCCTCAATGATGCAGCTAAATAATCACCCCCTCAGGTAGAAATCATGGCGCTGTGTCTTTTTTTTTTTTTTTTTTTTTTTTTAAGGCAAGGTATGCTTCAGTTTTCCCCTTTCACTGAAAGTTGAGAATCGTTTACTCGTCTAATGAAATTCAAAAAATCCTTTTCTTTTTGATCCTAGTTTGAATTATAGAGTGTTGCGTTGTAGAATTTCTTCCTTCTGTTCATTACTCATATTTTGGTGATTAAAAAAGCCTGGTTATATTTGATACGACCATGCTTTAGACAAAACACCATAATATCTGCAGATGCGTTTCATGACAACTTATAGCACTCTTCAATGGCTTTCCGGAGCCGTTTCAACTTCTTAGTATTAGTATTCATCGACTATCATTTCAGACCATGCTGGGTGTGGAAATGACAGGCGTTAACGTAGAGTTTGTTTGACGTGGTGGTGGGTGGTGTTAAAAACAATCCAGGCATTTTAGTAAAGAACTATCCTAATATAAAAAGTCATTACTGTTAAAAAAAATCGATGACTGTAAGTGTGGCCCAAAGAGCCCATTTAGTAAAGATAATGCCCATTTTTCTTTTCTGTTCTTTTTTTTTTTTGTTTTTTTTTAGAGTCAGAGGTGAAATATCTAGTTGTAGGGTATTCGTGGTGTGCAGTGTTATGAATAACTCTTCTTTTGATCAAAAGGCTTTAACTATAAAACGTGATCTGGGGTAAATCGACACGCATCTGAGGGCCGGGGTAATGCACATGATGGAGTCTTAATTCTGCTCTTTGTTATTAATTGGAGCATAGTAATACTGGGTGGTTCTGATAACTTCAAGGTGTTTGTTTCGTGCAGCCCTCGGTATGTGCATGTTAGGGTTTTGCATGGTGTTCTGTTGGTACCAACAACTATTTTGTATCCCTTGCCAGATCTTCACTCAATTAGCTCACACTCGTTAGCTGGAGTTGTTCTGTGTTCTGTTTTCACAGGTGATGTAGATATGGCAAGGGATACATGTTTATATAACGAATAATGAAATTTATGGGCAAAAATATATAGATAGATATTGTTCTATTTGCACACACTTTGCACACATGCATACAAGACCAGCATACACTTCTTAAACACGTACACCTACAGATTAGTATAAAACCGAGGGGAAAGTGACTTCCGTAATCTCCAAACATCAACTTATTTTACCATTTGGCACATTTTAGGTTGATGCACTAAAACACCAGAGTTTGATGTTAGACTGCTGTGGATTTCAGAATACATGAAAAGTTTGAATATTAACCTTATATTTTACTTTAAAACTGTGAGAAAACCTTCATGTCATTTACGGAAGCATTTTCCTCTTCCTCCGTAATACACTGACAGAAGGGCGCTTCTCTGAGTGAATGCTAAGGGTCATTTGATTTAGCACGGGCTTGTATCTATGAAAACATAGACGTTGACTGACGGATGATGTAGGGAGGGAAGGGAAGTGATGCACAGTTCATATCACATGCATCTGTTCTTATTGAAGCAGCATCCTTTGTTTGGTACGGATATGTTTTTGGTTAATCACTAGAAGTTATTTCCTTCTGTAAATGTCAATGATGCGATTCCTGATCAGAACTGATAACCGAAAGAAGGTTTTCATACTAATTCTTCTTTTTGAATTTGAGACACTTGCATTTACCTAGTTGAAAATACCTCTTCACAATTTGATGTAGTTTAACAGCAGTATCGAGGTGAATTTCAAACAGGGTTTTCCTTTATATGGGTTCAAATGTGACTTTTGGTCGAAGATGTTGCAGTCTAGATTTTTTTTACACAAAATAAGACTGTGATCATATGGGGGAAAGGAAAAAAACTATGCTTAAAATATATTTAATGGTCTACAAGACCACTGGGTGGATTCATACATTGATCACATAAAAAAAGCAAAGAAATGATCTCTTAATGGAAATGCACTCCTATTCACTAAAGTGCCAATCAGACCAACAAAGACAAGAGGCTGTATGCTTATCAATCTGTCTTTGATTTTTTTTTCTTTCTTTCTTTGTTTACTTGAATGTGCACATATTTTGTGCAAATATTGCTGCTCTATTTTCTTATCTTACAAATTAGAGGTTACATTGTCTGCCACAGTTTCATTAGAGATGTGATGGTCTGCTACTTGTACACCAAATTGGTAAACTCAAAGGTATAAAGAGAAAAATGCATAATTTATTGTGCTCGATAACTGTTACTTTTAACCAAGGCCAATGCAATGTTCTCTCAGTGTGTACTGTTTGCTTAGCTTTGTGTTCATTTTGGGCGTAGTTCTATTGAATATACTAATCATTGAAGGAGAAACCCAGTACTTTTTTTTTTTTTTTTTTTTTTGGTTGTTTATATGTGTTGCTCTTTTCTTGTTAATAAGCGCACTAGCTGACCATGTAGACCCAACTATGTTGTTCTGAGTCTGACCTCCCTCTAACTATACTGTAGCACAATTACAGCAAATCCACATCAGTTCAGGTCTCTTTGGCAGATATTCTGTTCTCTATTTAGGGACATTGCTTCCAGAAGCCAAAAGATTTCAAAAACAAATCTGGGCGTCTCATGATCTGTCTCTGAATTACACTTAAACCAGAGCTTTAACAATTATATTGTTATATTGGCACAATTTAAAGTTGAGTGTTGCTCTTTACTCCTTTAAATAACTTCTGAGAAGTGCAGAAAACAATAAAATATTTACAAAAGGCCACAAATAAGTGAAATTGGTCTTTATGGTTTTCGTCCTAGATCTTGTAGATGTTGACATTTTGAGACTTTTTGTCTCTTCCAAACCTGGAGCTGATGCAGATGGTTGTCTAGTAATGCTGACTCACCTGTGTTTACAATGCTACATGTTTTAAGTACTTTTCATACATGATATTAAGAATCGCCCAGGTGGGGATTGTATCCTGGTTCGGTAATTTCTTTCCTTTTAAATGTATTTATATTTAAATCTTTTTTTTCTCCTCCTCTGCCTACAATTGCCCGTACTGTGACTGACTTTACCGACGATATGAATGAGTGACGGACACACAAACTGAACATGTCACACAAACATATACATGAACAATTCTGAACAAATGTTTGAGTTTTTTTTTCTTTTTGTCCAGATACAAATAAAAGGATAAAACATATGGTTTGTAAACTTGCATCTGTAAAGTTATAGTTAAGAGTATAATTAACCAGCTTTTCAAGAAGGAACATGTTTAATAACATGCTTTTTGAGGTATCATTACTGTCATATTTATGTTGATATTGTAAGTTGTCCATTTTTTATTATTGTGGCATACAAGTTACTATCTTTTCGCCCCCAATTGCAAAGATAAATTGAAATATGTATCTAAAAAAATTAACAATAATTATATGCAAACAGTTTGTCAGTAGAGAGGGCTCTTTGTTTAAGATTGTTTAAATTATCTCTATATATGTGTATATTTAACATTAATTAGACCAGAATATTGTAATATTACAATAGATATTTATTCATGTATTCACAAATGATAATTAGAAAAACAAAAGCGAAATACATGCAATGCACAAAACGGCTTTCAATTGTAAAGAAACTGCATTTGAGAAATGAATACATTAAGAAAAAAATCACCTTGACTTGACAGGTGTTTTCCTGCACTGGAACCACAGACATCAATATCACGTATACTTTACATATGAACATATCTAACATCAGTTGAGGCCAAGTCTAGCATCCACCTTTGTAAAACCACCCAGAATATTGTCAAATGACAAAAAAAAAAAAAAAAAAAAATCTTTGCAATGAATGTGCATGTGGTAGTTCAGAAAAACAAAATTCTCTTAGTTGAATACTTTTAGACCAGTGGACCGTTTGTTTTGCACTCATGGCCCTTTTTTGGCTGGAGGTCAAATAATAACCGGGAATTTGTAGAGACGTGGAAAGTGCGGGCATGAGATGTACATAGAGTTCAACATTCTATTGAATTTTCATTTTCTCCCGAGTAGAAATTGAGCTTGTGTTCCAGTTCTTCATCTATGACGTTCTTTCCGCTCAGATCATCTAGAAGAGAAAGTACTATAGTCTTTGCCCTTTGTTCTCGTTTCCTCACGTTCCTCATGTCCCTCTCCCAGACTCTCCACTCTAGCCAAGGCTTCACTGAGTCTGGCCTTTAGACCAGTGGGATCTGCTGGCAATGCATAGGAGTGGTCCTAGAAGAAAGGATGGACATTTTTACATTACTGTTTGTGCCACATCGCTCAGTCATAGCAATTTGGTGCAAAATTAGTACAAAACTCACAACATTTGGTGGAGGTCTGGTCTCTGAGGCAGGAGGTCTAGTCTTTGAGGCAGGAGGTCTGACCTGCAGAGAACAGTCCACCGACAGGCTCTCTTCAGCCTTCCTTGAGGTTTTTGTTGTCCGCGCTGACACTGGCTAAAATAGAAGGAAAATATTCATATATGCCTAATGACTAGACATCATATCATTTAATTTAAAGGTAGACCTACTCTTTGTAGATGAGCTGGGAAATTGAAGACAGATGGTTTTGCTCCTTCTCTGATCCTTACGGTTCTGATCCTGTCTTGTCCAAGTCCTGCTCCCTGAAATGCTCACTGCAAAGCACGGAAGAATCGCTTGCGGAAAAACCTTCCCATCTTAGGGCAATTTCCCACTGCTTCCTCAATGCTTTCAGTTTGGGAAACCTTCAAAGTGTGAGATACATTACAGTCAGATTCACAATAATATTATGTCAGTCACTCAGATGAAACGAGGAGCTTGTAATATAACTCAGTTTAGAAAAAAAAAAAAAAAAATATAATATATATATATATATATATATATATATATATATATATATATATATATATATATATATATATATATATATATATATATATATATATAGATGATTATGGCATTATTATGGGCAATTGCTTGATGTTCCAAGAGGTCCAGTTTCATTTCTGATTTCTTTCTACCAAAGGTCTGAAAGAAAATTGAATAAATCAAGGTCACGTTAGACCATTTATTTATTTTTAAATTGGAATCTAGAGACATCAAAACAAATAATTTAAATAGAATCAGTGCACCTGAATGGTTTGGCTTTTAAATAATATAAACGTTTGTTCTCATAAGAAGAGAACTCTGCTAACTCATAATTGAAATGTAAAAATCAAAAGTTTCCTTTGTTAATGATAAAGAGAAAGTGTCAGAGAATAAAAAAGAACACATTTATTTGCCCTTTCATGATTTTATTTTATTTTTTTATTATTTTATGTTTAACTGAAACGTGAAGTCATATCTGTTAAGCACACGGAGTATATTACGCTGCCTCGTTCTCGCTTTCTGTTATTTATTTTAGCACATGATTCTAGCACACAGGACAGCTTGGTTGTTTGGTGGCGCTGCTCGAAAACAGTGAGATGGAGTTGTAAGGTCGTGATGAGTCGAGCTGATTATCGTTGTTTTAATCCACAAATCAACCCGAGCCTTTTAAAGAAAGCGTATAAACTTTGATAAACCATTTGTACAGTACAATCATTCGCAGCTAGCTTGTTTTTGTTAGCTTAGTCTGGCTCTATCAACATAACGTTATGATAACCAAGTACAACCAGAAGCAATTGTTCAATCTTACTTGTGAAAGGTAATTCCCCGGGATTTTGTCTGGACTGTGCGACGGTTTTTACAGCCCCAAGCAACGCATGAATCAGGCATTTTTTTTCCAAGAGATAGAGTGAGTTGCCCGATCCAATATGGCGACAATGCCGACGTTATGAGCGAATGCGAAACATCTTCTTCTTTGGTTTTAACGGCGGTTGGGAACCAGCTTTGGGTGCATTACCGCCACCCTCTGCTCCGGAGTGTGAATCAGACAATAGGCTTACAATCTAGTTTCCACATAAAAGAAAATAACAATCTAAAAACGCACACATTCATTCATTTCCCAACACATCTGCACCCCTTTAATTACCTCAAATTATTCCTCATTATCACTCTCTGTACCTCAGACCTGATGTGCTCCACTGACTCATCTTCCTGACACCACTCACACAAGCCTGTCCCGTGTTTTCCTATCATTTTCAGTGATTTCAGGTATTGCCACCCCATACGGTCACCCCTGTCTCAGGTTTCTTAGAACCATCTGAATATGTATGAATCCTTTATAATCTTTATGTGGTATTTGAATGTAAAACATGAAGCTTAGAAACATGTATGAATCTCCTGTGTCGATTCTGTGGTTCCGGAGCTTGAATAGAACTCGGCACGTCACGTGATATCAGCAAACGGACCGTTTGTTTCGAAACATTCAATATTTTATAGGCCTATATTTAAATAAAAAAGGCGTAAAACGTACATTTAACCAATTAGTAGACACTTTCAGTTTTTGAGTTTTTGCCTGTAAATGTTTTGTTCTTTTGTTAAATTTTCGTTGCACTTGACTTTAGACCAGCCGGTGCCACCAGCTTGTGGTGTTTCGACTCAATTTCGAATGAATCATTCTGCAAATAATTCGGTTCAATTGATTCAAATGGTCGGGAAATATTAAATGAAATAAGAGAATATTGATTCGGGCTAATGAAACAAAATAAACTACTGCCAGAGTCCACTACAATAATAATAAAACCAATAATAATATGCCTAATAATACACCGGAAGTTTGCCACAGGTCGACCAATCATCTTCGACTGCTTCCCTGGCATTTCCTGTGTCAGTTAGGTAGCAGCAGCGGCAGTGGGAAGAGTAGAGTGGTGACAAACATCTGAAAGGGTTTCTTGGACCATACTGAGACACTGGTATTATTTTAAACACAATTATCTGACAGCACAGATAACGTTACGTTCGGTGTGTTTGTTTTGTACAATTGTAGAGCGCGTCAACTCAGTTAGCAGATATTTAACTCTGCGATTTGTTAGCCATGACTGCTAAACTGTAAGTCGAGCGAGATGTTACACAGCTAACGTTACATCGTAACGTTACTACATGTTTATTTATAGTTATAAACCGTCAGATAAACGTAACACTTGTTCTTTTTAGGCACTTCTGTTGGTTGCTGTTTCCTGAAGTTTACAAGAAACATATAATGATTGTCATAAATGTGATCTCAAATCAGATTGTAGTGATTAGTGCGTCTTTATGTTATGTACTTAGTTACGTAGTCAACAAGTGTCATCCTCGTTTGTTTTGTCAGTCTCTTACACATCAGATTCGTTTAAATTGTGCAACTGAATTGTAACTGTAAATGTTCAATAGTGAAGTGTGCCGTGTTGTAGTCCTTTACCTGTGTACTGTTGCATTTTTTTTTAATATTTATACATAGATCAGCAATGCAGAGAAGGGAGATGGAGGATCCAGTTGCTGATAGCAGTGCAGATGATACGGAGGAGAGAGCACCGCGGCATCTGAGATGACCAATAGCCCTAAAGAAATTGAAACGCAGCCGAGACGGGACACTGATCAACAATGCTCAGACTGATGAAGGTTGTAAGGGAGCTGACACATTTTTTCTTTCTCTATGTTCTGAAACTAACCCAAAACCTTAGTATCTTCACATCTTCATTGTGGAAAAGTAATTTCCATTGCTGTTTGTTTTCTCATGTTTAGTGGCAGAGGCCGGTGCGATTTCAGCTTCCTGTGACATGGCTGAGGAACTGTGCAGACAGCTGGAGGACATCCTCAGCACCTATTGTCATGAGCATGGTGGTGTTGGCAGCGATGATGTGGCAGTGACCAATGGCCAGCCTGACGGCGTTGAAGTGAACGGGCTGTCTGAGAGAGAGGATGGCAAACAGGTGGAAGCCAAACTAAATGGCAACGGATGTGTGGAGAAGGACCCGAAGAAGCTGCAAGACAAGAAGAAAGTGAAGGGACTGGGTGAGTCGAGTGCGTTTACCTCAGTATGTAACGAGTCCGACCCCAACTGTCGGCTTGCTATTAATGCTCTTTTCATTATTCTAACACGTTTTGATCAAAAGTGATAGAAAAGACACAATGGTCAAATTTATATATATATATATATATATATATATAATATTACTAAAGTTTCTACTTCAAATAAATGCTGTTCATTTGAACTTTAACTTTGATTAACTTGGATATTTTATAGTCTTTTCACTTTTACTTTGCCTCTGTCCCAACTCTTTTGGAATGTTGCAGCCATAGACATAATAAATACATAGACGCCCTGTTGGCCGATGGAGTCATACATCAACGGTGCCGCCATATTGCGGAGGGCAACTTTTTCATACTTCTCATAACGAAAATTGAGAAATATGTCTGTTTCGTGTGCTGCTTGGGGCTGTACAAATCGCCACACAATTGGAAACAGGTCTCAATGAATTATCTTTCACAAGCAAGACTGAACATTTGTTTCTTGGTCATGATATAATTAAGTAATAGAAACGTCCAGAGGTGAAAAGCTGCGAAATTTAAAAATACTACTGTTATTATGTCACAAAATGTAGTTTTAATAGTTTTTCAGTTGATAATGTAGTTGTTTAAAGTTCGAAATCTTTGGTTTATTTATAAAGATAGCACCCATGTAAACGTTTTAACGTCTGACGTTTTCAAATTGAGACGTGCATTATTTTTATATTTGTCCTTTCTAACATCCATGTGTTACTGTAATGTCTTTTATTTTACTGCAGTCATATGCCCTCACTAACAAAAGCACAATTCAAGCTCATTCTTTGTGATTCTGCACAATTCAAAATGAACCCACACACTTGATCTGAATGCAGTTGGGCATTCAAATGTGTTCCTCAATGGCGTCTTTCACCATTAGTACTTGCATACCTCCAGTCATAATGGAGTTTGTGCTTTAGTGTTTTTACCGGAAATTACTCTTTGACTTGATCTTCTAGGTTGAACATCTTAAATAAGCAATTTCTATATTAATTTTAACATCCAAAATCAGTTTCTTGAATCCTAAGGTCAATTTTAGTCTTTGCTGAGAAACATTATTAGATCACTAATAGAAAGTTTGAATTACAAATGTAAATGTTTAAATGTTAACTTTAATTTGAATGCTGATTATTATATCTATATATATATACACACACACATGCTTGTATATATTAAAGAAATATTTCATGTATATACTGTATATAGATTTATATATAATTTATAGTATATATAAATATCAATATATTTATATATAAATAATATTTTCTTCAATATACATGCATGTGTGTGTATTTCTATATATACAAAATAATTATACACACTGCACACACATATATTATGTAAACACAAACTTTTATTTCAAATGAATTAATCGTTCAACAGCCCTAATTAATATTGTTATATCAGGGAACCATCTCACTTGGTACACTACAATTTACACCATTTAGATTTTTTCCTGACATATAGAGATCAGATTCAAATCAAGAGCTTATTAATCAAAATTGAATTCAAGACGTAAAATATGTCGATACCAGGGACTATTTCTTAACCTAAATTCTTTCTGCTTTTGCATTGTAGGCAAAGAGATAACCCTTCTAATGCAGACTCTCAACACACTGAGTACTCCAGAGGAGAAGCTAGGTGGTCTCTGTAAGAAGTATGCTGAGCTGGTAAGACTTGATGATGATCAAGATATGTCAACATCTCAGAACATTTGTTGTATACATATCACTCTTAGAGAGAGGGTAGAAAATAGTCAAGAGAAAGAAAAAACATTTTGGTTGCAAAAAACATTTACCAACATTATAAATGAAGATAAAAAAAACACATTTTGTTATTTAAAAGTAGTTTCATGTAGTGAAAGAAGACTTGCTGTTTGTCTGAATACCATTTTTTGAGCATTGGTAGTACCAGTAATGGACACTGAATATTCATTGCTTCTGAGGAAAAAAAAATATATATATATATAATAAATGAGGCTCAAACATCCACAAGCAAGAACAAGCAATAATGTATAATATGGCTTGGTTTTGTCCATTGTTAGATTGTTGTGGTTTGCTGTTGCTAGGTTGTCCTGTCCTCACACCAGTGAACACATTATCAGGAGAACTGAAAATTGTCTCTACAAGAGGGAAAGGCTTAAGCTTGTTGAACAATACTACAACATCTAGGAAATGCTGGGCATTTTCAGCTCACATTACCACATTAAGAGCTTTTTTTCATAATACATTTGTAAAGATGTTTCAAATCTCTGTGCTATTACCACTGTCATTCACCCAATTCATATGCTATTGACTACTGATATGCTGGTGTCATGACAACTTATACTAATGCTCCTGTCCTGCTGTGTTTCTTTCAGCTAGAGGAGCACTTTAAGACGCTCAGAAAACAGATGCGAGCCCTGCAGAAGAAGCAGACGCAGCTAATCCAGGAGAAGGACCACTGAAGAAATGAGCACAGCAAGGCCATCTTGGCACGCAGCAAGCTGGGAGAGTCTTGTCCAGAACTGCAGAGACACAACCGCACACTTAAGGTACACTAGCTTGATATGAATGCTAATAATAGATCTCTGTTATTTACTGCAGAGAGGTACTGTATATTGTAATCATCATGTCTGTGGTGCCTGCCATATGCAAAATCTAAATTCAAAGGTGTTGAGAAGTATCCTGCGTTAGCAGTTCTCCCTTCCTGCTCAAAGTATTGTGTAATCAGTGCTCCAACTCTACTTTTCACTTCACCAGAAGCTTGTTGCATCGTACTTTCTTTAATGGGATTAATGGATTAATGTTTGCTTTACTTGGCAGGAGGATGGTGTGGCAACGTGCCCAGTTTGGAGGAGGAGAAAAGGAAGGAGGTGACCTCACATTTCCAGGTGACACTGAATGACATCCAAAGCACAGATGGAGCAGCACAAACGAGCGTAATGCAAACCTAAGACAAGAGAATATGGAGCTGGCTGACAAACTAAAGAAACTTATTGAGCAGTATGAGCTCAAGAGAGGAGGTGAGATTAATGGAAATAAAGGATGAAAAGTAAATAGAAGGGAAAATACATTTTTAATGCCTTTTAACTGAAAGATAAATGGGAAAACATCTGTGCTAGTGTTTGTTAAACAATACAGTTTACAGGGTTTCGTGGGGCATTAAAAAGCATTAAAAGTCCTTAAATGTATTTTGTGAAAATTAAGTCCTTAAAGGCATTAAAAAATCATTAAATCTGATTCTTACTGGCATTTTTTTTATCGTTTTGAAGATAATTTTATATAAATGTATTTGAATATAGCCTTCATGATTAATAATTGTAAAATAAATTGTCACATTATAAACATCTTTCTCTCAAATATTTTATATTTTATTTCTCTCCTAATTTTATAAGCACTAACAAAATTAAAGTGTATTGCATAGTTGAATGTTATAGGTCACTTTTAAAATCATATTTTATAATTATATACAGGCCATGGATGCATTAATCATTGCATCTGTATGTATACGTGGTTAGTCATGGGTCATATATGGCATTAAAACATTTTAAAATGGAATTAAACGGCATTAAAAAGGCATTACATTTTATTTGAAGATACCTGCAGAAACTCTGGTTTAATATTGTTTACGATGCCATCATATTGAACTCATTATTTGTGATACTGTACAATTCGAACGTTTATTAAGTTATTACAGTGGCATTTATACATTTTGATGTATTACTTGTCCTTAAGCACATAGTTTTCTCTCTCAGCATATTGACAAGGTGTTCAAGCACAAAGATCTGCAACAGCAGCTGGTAGATGCAAAGCTTAATCAGGCACAGGCACTGCTCAAGGACTCAGAGGGCCGCCATCAGAAGGAAAAAGACTTTGTGAGTTTCTACATCCTTTGCCCAGTACTTCAAACTTGTGGTCAGCTGAAGTTCAAAAACATACTTATTCTCTATTTTTGTTGGGATGAATGTACCATACATTTCCTGTGAAACTGCCTTCATATGTGCACCGGTGTGGTTATGCCCTCTGGACAGTGTTGCCAGTCACTAATTAAGATTCTTATGGCCTCGTTTCTTTCTTTTCCAGCTCCTGAAAGAGGCAGCTGAGTCTCAGAGGATGTGATGAGCTCATGAAACAGCAGGAGGTTCATCTGAAACAACAGGTGAGGGACATAAGACAGATCTGACCTAACTCACACACTTGACACAGAATTATTGGACACACATGAATTATTTAGTTTATTATTTTTTTTTTTTCAGAATTATTAGCTCCAAAATCGGCATATTAGAATGATTTCTGAAGGATGTGACGCTAAAGACTGGAGTAATGGATGATGAATTCACAGAATAGAATTACATTTTAAAATGCATTAAAATAGAAATCAGTTATGTGAGTTTTATATGCCTTGGTGAGCATAAGAGACTTCTTTCCAAAATATTAAAACCTTACAGACCCTAAAACATTTGAATGGTAGTATCTACACCATTTAGCAGAAAATTGATATAGATTAGACAGAGGGATCTAGCAACTACCCCAGAACTCCATAGCAATGTGGTTATTTACATGGTTATGCGCCACTCAAAACATTTTTTGTTACTTTTTCGTGTGTTTCTGACCACAAGGGGACCTAATGGATTGACCAATCCATTAGCCGGAAGTGAAGCCATTGTAGCAGAACTTCACCTGCTGTTAGCATCTCATTGGCTCCCATTCATTTTGGTGTCACTTTGACAGCGAATAACTTTACATTTGAGGCGTCCAAAGACTTCATTTGTCCATCTATTTATTTCCGAAGAAACATGACTATGTATAAAATGCTCCATTACTTTGTATCTTGTTACAGCCCTGTAGACGCCATTTTTGTAAAATTAGGCTAACAATTGCGTCATAACCACGGGACTTTTGTTCGCACAATAGAGACATTATACGTATAGACGGAGGAGAAGCTCGCAGGTAATCTTTTACTGTCTATGAGGCAATCGGGGGACATGGAGGCACAAAGTCAAGGTCTGAAGCCCATAAATAGAGCGTCCATAAAAGCAAATGGGACAGAAATATAACACTTTTGAGGAATTGAGTGATTCAGATTTGTCTTGGCACAGCTACTAGAGGATTTACAACTGTCAGACTGTCAGTCACACACAGTTTGAGCCTGTCGCTTAGATATCAGACAGGAAGTGCAATAGTGGCTTCAGACTTCTTCTCAGTTGAAATCAATGTGTCCATTATTTTACTGTCTATGGTTTTAGACGTCCCATGCTAAAATGTTTTCATTTGATCTTTTGCAGCTTCTCATTGTACACTTCGAGAAGTTTGAAGAGTTTCAAAACACACTTTCCAAAAGCAACGAGGTGTTCACAACTTTCAAACAAGAGATGAAAAGGTAAATCACTGTTTAGTAGTGATTAGTGGATGTTGTGGACTTAAACTGATTTGATATGGTTATATACATCTGTCGCGTGTGTTTACACACAAAAACAATGGAAAAGTAACACATTGAAAAAGTCTGCAAGGCCTGTATTAATGCATAGAATGTAGGTCATCTTGGAGGTTGTCACACATTTTACAAAACAAAATGTAAATCCTCTAAAGGCTGTGTTTTTTTTTTTTGTATCATGCTGCAGATGACCAAAAAGATTAAGAAGCTGGAGAAGGAAACAACCATGTACAGATCACGATGGGAGAGCAGTAACAAAGCTCTGCTGGAGATGGCTGAGGAGGTGATTGTTGTACTCAGATGTATGCCAGTTCTGTTCTTTGTCTTGACAGTTAAGGCCCCGATATACTCAAGGTTAAGTTCTTTTTCGTTCTTCACTTGGGGGTAAAAAGACATTCGAAAATTGTTTTTCAGCAGTATATTCTCAGCGAACATCTCGCACTGCTGTGTAACGTGTAGATGAATATGTGAACATGCTTCACGCTGTCTTCTCAGTGGCAGATAAAGTATGATTAAAGCGATTTTCTTTTTTTTTTCTTTTTTTTTTAACCAGATCTGCAATTAAGCACTCCAGTTAAAGGGATATTCCACTTTTTTTGGAAATAGGCTCATTTTACAACTCCACCAGAGTTAAACTGTTGAGTTTTACCGTTTTTTAATCCATTTCAGACGACTTTGCGTCGGACCACTTTTAGCATAGCTTAGCATACATCATTGAAGTGGAAAAGACCATTAGCATTTCTAAAATCTTTTTTTACATTTTCCGTGTAAACTTCAGTGCATGATGTAACTACAGAAGAGTTGAGTTTTAAATAGGAAAATATTCGAAACACTTTGGTCATTTTTTTTTTTTTGAGAAATGCTAATGGTCTTGTTCACTTCAATGATGTATGCTAAAAGTGGTACCGCCAGAACCAGAGATCGGCTGAATAGATTAAAAAACAGTAAAACTCAACAGTTTAACTCTGGTGGAGATTGTAAAATGAGCCTATTTCCAGAAAAGTGGAGTATCCCTTTAAGTCACTGTCCTGGAAATTTCACTTTGGCAAACAGAATTTTTCTCCTTAAACTCCAAACAAATTTAGTTTTGGTCTTATTTCCCCTCAACCCCCAAAATGACGTCACACCAGTTCATTCTTAAATTTCACTTGAACTATATCAGGGCCTTTAATGCAAAAAATTTAAACTTTGTTACACAAGTAATTGTTTAAAAGCTGTACATTTTAGGTTGTCTTGTATGCTTTGTTTTCCTCTCTGTCTACTGTCAGAAAACACTACGAGACCAAGGAGTTTGAAAGCTCTGCAGGTGAAAGTGCAGCGACTGGAAAACTCTGTCGTGCTCTACAGATAGAGCGTAATGAGCTGAGTAAGAAGGTTCAGGGTGTTCCAAGCAGATGTAACTGAACGAAGTACATGT
>JAQIUQ010006028.1:247500-411944 GCA_030378365.1 Hybognathus amarus | reverse complement strand
TTTTCACAATATTACTTGGTTCAGTTACGTATTGCTATCTAGAAGAAAGCTACATATAGCACCTTTAAAGCTGATTTTATGTAATACTTTACAAAAGAGGGCAACTGTGTAAGGCAGCCGTCCACTCAAGTCAAGTATATTTATACAGCGCTTCACAGTATCAATCAAAACTAAGCAACAGTGCAAACTACAAATCCCATTAAGGATAGTTGATTTAAAAAAAAAAGACTGATTTATTTACCGCCACTGATTTTTTTTCAGCATTTAAAAATATCTCTACAGTAGTGAAGATATGAATATTTTGTGATAGGTTTTAAAAAAAAAGAATATCATTCAGCAAGGATGAAAATGACCGTAAAGACATTTATAATGCTACAAAAGATATCTATTTCAAATAATTGCTGCTCTGTTAATATTTCTTTTCAGAGAATCCTGAAAAAATAAATGTATTACAGTTTCTACAAATACACATCAAGTTAGGTGGGCGATTCCTTCAGGATTCAGAGGGTACTATAGTTCTTCACCTGGAATTTGGGTTTAAACATTTTTAAAAAGAAAGTTATATAACCACGACAAATTATACGTCAACGGAAACTCCTATTTTTCAATGAAGAAAATGAATGGAAAATTGTTTAACTGTTTGCACTGGATTAAAAAAGGGAAAAAGTATCTCCATTTTATAATTAAATAATAATATTAATAATAAAAGCAGACCAGGGCAGTGTGGACCTAAACTCTGAATGCTCATGAGAGCAATGCCCTCTATTTTTGTGGTTACCGTCATCCATCTTTTCTGTGTTCTCTGCAAAGAACTACAAATGAGGACAGCTGAATCAGGCCGCACACCCAAGTCACCCAAAAAAGTTTTGGGAAAATAGGCCACAAAAAAAAAAAAAAAAAAATAACGCAGAAAGAGTAAAGCAAAATGTCCTGTGTATGGTAGGCTGTCAGGGGAGAAGGAGGGAGAGTGGGGAAAGTGCCAAGCAAGGAGACAAGGACATAAGGAGTCGCAGGGCTATTTTGGGAAGTGCCGGGGTAGAGCACGCGCTGCCTGAGGGGATGCTGAATGGGGGTGAATGGGAGAACTCGGGGGAAGGAGGGGAGGATGGGTTTTGTCAAGGAACAAGGAACAAGACTTTGGACATTAGGTCAGTGGAGAGAAATGCAATCCACTGAGACCTTAGCAGAAAATCACCAGGGATGGAGAAAAAAAGGATGAAAAATATAATAAATGACCAAGCCAGTAGAGAAAAAGCAAGAGAAAGAAATTAAAACAAAGAATCGTCTGACCTGATGAGGCCGCTTGTAGTAAGTACATGGCATGGCTTTGAAATAAGCAGGAAATGACCAGCATGAAAGTTTGGGAGTGCGTATGTGAATAAACAGGGTGCGACAGGTGCTTTCAGCTAGGATGTAATGAGGATGGCTACCAGGTCCTCCAATCAGAAGGAAGCCCTCTGTGCTTCTTATAGAGACATGACAGGTGGATGGATCATTGCAAGCCTGTCCGTGTGACCAGGTTGGCAGCTGGTAATGGGTGCAACAGGGTCATGGTATGTAAAAGATCTGCGTGTACACATGTTCTTATAATAGTAAAATTATAATACTATTATAATAAAAAAAAGAATTGAGAGTAATTAACTTTAAATGGGATAGTTCACCTGCAAATTAAAAATGTCTTCTGCTGAAAACAAAAGAGGATGTTTGGAAGAATTTGGGTAACCAAACAGTTGATGGGCCCCATTGACTTTTTTTTTCCCCATATTGTAGTCAATGGGGCCCAACTGTTTCAGTAACCCAAATTATTTAAAATATCTTCTTCTGTTTCGGCAGAAGAAAAGAAGAAATTCATAAAGGTTTGGAACAACTTGACAGAGAGTAAATGATGACAGTGAATTATCCCTTTTAGTATGAGACAGTTTAATGTCACTCTCTTGTGTGTGGTTATGGGCATCCGACAGACATTCACTTTCTCTCTCTGCTGTGAGTGAGTCATACCATCTCGAGGAATCGAATTGCCCTTGATCTTTTGAAATAGAAAGAATGGCAGTATGAAAAGATATCATGAAAAGACAGCGAATGTAGCAGAAATAAGTCTATTTCCTGTGCAAGACTTCTGATTCATTAGTCTTTATAGGTAAATAAATTGCCAAGAAAAACATTTGGCAACTCCTGCTCTTACATTAAAAAATAAAGTGCATATCCACCAGTGGCTGCATATTTAAAAAATGATTTCTTACACATCATCCATCTCCATGTCTTCTTCCTCCACAGACAGCAGTAGGTAGGGGTTGCTAGGATGCTGAGTCAGAACTTGTGTCCAAGTTAAAAAGAAGAAGGTCAAAGTGGCAAGCTCATCCAGAAGCTATGAATAAGAATAAAATACAGTTATAAAACTTGAAAAAGCAATAAAACTTTGAATGGTTGCATGTATGTATTAGTGGATTTTTTTTTCTTCTTTTCATGCAATTCATCAAATCTGAGATTCAAATGGTTCTAAATAAGTATTTGTAATCCAACAGTGTTATCGAATCTAAGCAACAGACATAAAACTTAGTCACTGAAGTCAGCTCAAATTATTAACTGTGACTGTGAAGTGCACTACTTCCACAAAAGGTCACTGGATAGTGACCTTGTATATGTACTGTAGGGTGACCACCCAAAATTGGGAGCTCTGTCCTGCAAGACGTAAGCAGTGTCCCACATTTCAATCATGTCTGTATTTTTTGTCATCCCTAAAATTACAAATTCACAATAAGAAATTAAATACTAAAAAATGTGATTGACGTTTAAAATCAATTTGTGCAGGCCTTATGTTCTATCTAAAGCAGGAAAATAACCAACCAACATATTTATAGAAAGAGTTTTTTCTACTTTCCAACCACTTTTACTAGTTTGGAGCTGGTGCTTTCGTAGTCAAAAACAAAGAACCGATTTGAAACTAGGCTCTGGCTATGAACCAGCACTAGCTCTGCCTTAGTGGAAAAGGGGTATCATTGTCATGTTCAAGAAACCAATTTGAAATGATTTGAGCTTTGTGACATGGTGCATCATCCTGCTGGAAGTACACATCAGAGGATGGGTACATGGTGGCCATAAAGGGATGGACATGGTCAGAAACAATGTTCAGGTAGCCCAATGCCCAATTGGCATTAATGGGCCTAAAGAGTGGCAAGAAAACATCCCTCACACCATTACACCACCACCACCAGCCTGCACAGTGGTAACAGGGCATGATGGATCCATGTTCTCATTCTGTTTACACCAAATTCTGACTCTACCATGGCCTTGAACAATTGGTCTTTTGCAGTAAGACCAAAAAGAGAGATCACTTTGACTATACTGATGTTGGAGGAAGCTGCCATCACTCACCTGGTAGAGCCACTTCCATTGGTAAGGGACAATGACCTTGATGAGACTGGCAATGATGCGGGTAAAATAAATATAGCATACAATCTGTGACAGAAAAAAGAGACAGAGTGAGAGAGAGAGAGAGAGAGAGAGAGAGAGGGAGGGGGCAGATATATATTCATCTAAAAGGGTCCTCCATCTGATTTTGATGAGATAAAAAACAGTGCCAGAATAAAGATATTTGTTTAAGGTTTTGGACTAATTAGGTCACTAATCCAATGAGTAAATGTGACAATGATCATGTGAATTCTTTATATACTCCTACAAATAAATGAATTAAACCTAAAACATGCAGAATTGAATAATTTTGGCTCGATAGTAATGACTGCGCTAGAGACAAATGCCAGAGAAAATGTAAGTGTAACAACAGTGAATGCCAACGTATTCGAGATACACTGACCTTAATAATAAATTAATAGTAAATGCATTCAATGAGAAGTGACTTAAAATCAAGCAAAACCAGCAATAAGTTTAACAAGTGTCAGTGCCATAACAGACGAGTCGGTCCAGCACGAAAACTGGAACCCCAGGCACGTCCTTTTGAAAGCACCGTGTCTGAACGCAAGTGAGAAGTGGACATGGAGGTGAATACGTACCATCACATAGTAGTGCCTAAAAAGTTTCAGTTGAGCCAGTATTGATGGCAGCTACAAGGGGAACGAGAAAGCCAAAACGTTAGAGGGGATGAGCTTCCCTTTAACTTTCATGCTTCAATTACTGTGGTTCTCACTCCTGCTGTGAAAATTGTTAAATTGTCAAAGGCAATTTAGGTTTATATCTTTGTGCCATGTGAAGGAAAGGTAGAAGATGAAAGCAGGAAAAAATCGATCAGGCAGCAATGAAACAATGATTATTTGAGAGGAAAAAAAAATATTGGTATTGGTCCCAAATATTGTTTGACCGAATTATTCAGTAAACGACTTTGGGCCATGCAAATTACAGGAGTATCCCGGGAGAAATAACAAACGGACAAAACTGGAGAAACCTGGGGAAGAGGGAGTGTTAGACAGGTATGGTATATGTATCTCATATTGTGCTTAAATATTGCCACTTATGTAACTTGTGAGAGGAGTCATATTTCTGCAGTGGCAAAAATTGGGACACAGACATTGGGGCTAAGGGAATAACCTACTTCATTTTGTGCTGATCTCCCTGACACACACACACACTGCTCTTGTTCATTCAGCCTTAAATATTGGTGGAAAAAAAGTAACTGTAAACATGCTAGATTGTTGGAAATAGGCATCCTCAGGGATGACCGAAATAGCATAATTTAGCAGCAAAGTCTCTATCTCAGAAGCTAATAGGCACAGCAGGAAGTTGTCATCAAGACTTGCACATCTTCTTCATTAAGCTCTTTTCTTAAGCAGAAGGTTAAGAGTTTTTATATGGTGTGTTATACGGCCACTTCATAAGGGTCCCCCATGCTAGTGGCGGCTTGGAGATCCCTTTTGCCTTTCAGAAACTGCCTCGAATTCTCGTGGCATAGATTCAACAAGGTGCTGGAAGCATTCCTCAGGGAGTTTGGTCCATATTGACATGATGGCATCACACAGTTGCCGCAGATTTGTCGGCTGCACATCCATGATGCGAATCTCCCGTTCCACCACATCCCAAAGATGCTCTATTGGATTGAGATCTGGTGACTGTGGAGGCCATTTGAGTACAGCGAACTCATTGTCATGTTCAAGAAACCAGTCTGAGATGATTCCAGCTTTATGACATGGCACATTATCCTGCTGAAAGTAGCCATCAGAAGTTGGGTACATTGTGGTCATAAAGGGATGGACATGGTCAGCAACAATACTCAGGTAGGCTGTGGCGTTACAACGATGCTCAATTGGTACCAAGGGGCCCAAAGAGTGCCAAGAAAATATTCCCCACACCATGACACCACCACCACCAGCCTGAACCGTTGATACAAGGCAGGATGGATCCATGCTTTCATGTTGTAGACGCCAAATTCTGACCCTACCATCCGAATGTCGCAGCAGAAATCGAGACTCATCAGACCAGGCAACGTTTTTCCAATCTTCTATTGTCCAATTTCGATGAGCTTGTGCAAATTGTAGCCTCAGTTTCCTGTTCTTAGCTGAAAGGAGTGGCACCCAGTGTGGTCTTCTGCTGCTGTAGCCCATCTGCCTCAAAGTTCGACGTACTGTGCGTTCAGAGATGCTCTTCTGCCCACCTTGGTTGTAACGGGTAGTTATTTGAGTCACTGTTGCCCTTCTATCAGCTCGAACCAGTCTGGCCATTCTCCTCTGACCTCTGGCATCAACAAGGCATTTCCGCCCACAGAACTGCCGCTCACTGGATGTTTTTTCTTTTTCGGACCATTCTCTGTAAACCCTAGAGATGGTTGTGCAGTGAAAATCCCAGTAGATTAGCAGTTTCTGAAATACTCAGACCAGCCCTTCTGGCACCAACAATCATGCCACGTTCAAAGTCACTCAAATCACCTTTCTTCCCCATACTGATGCTCGGTTTGAACTGCAGGAGATTGTCTTGACCATGTCTACATGCCTAAATGCACTGAGTTGCCGCCATGTGATTGGCTGCTTAGAAATTAAGTGTTAACGAGCAGTTGGACAGGTGTACCTAATAAAGTGGCACGAGTGAGTGTATGTATATATATATATATATATATATAGATATATATAACAGTGTAACAGAAAAAAGCAGATGTTCTTTAACATATATAAAATACAGGAGGATACAAAATAATATGGATAAACAATTATTCATTGTATTTTTAAAATAAAGCAGAATGAAATTAAAAAACAAACAGTGCTGGCATTTATCCCTTGCCGCAGGGTCAAATCTCAATCCACTCCCTGGATTTAAGGGTTAGATAAAGTCATAGCACAGGCTGGTCTCTCTGAGCTATGACATTTACAAGCTGCCTGGCATCTGCTGTCACAACAGGCAACAATGCACAGTGGCAAAGCTAGCAGGATACCAGTTTTCCACCCTTAGAACTATCAACCCACAATGGAGACATACTATGTGTGTTTGATGTTAGTAACACAGCTTGCAGAAGAGATTACTCAGGGATGACGCATGTACTGTTTATTCAAGGGAATGGGAAACTAACAACTGACCAAACATTAATGACCATTGTGGTCAGTGTTTATAATAGCCGCTTTCCGACCAAGTAGTTACAGGAACTTAGTTATAGGAACGGTCCACTTCTAAACAGTTCTAAGAACTACTCTCCCCAAACTCGCTTTTGCTGCTTGCGTTCGCACTGGCCAAGTGGCCATAGGAACTGGTCGGAGGGGTGACGCAGAGCACGGCGACAGTGTTCGCCGGCCACGTGCACCAACATTCCCTTGCCAGACCTGATAATGGAGACGAACGGCAGCCACGTTTCAAATTATGCTTGAGTTCTGTACAGAGCAACACAAAGACAAAGGCTCCAGCGTAATATGATATTAAGTAATATGATGGAAGAAGATAAAAGAACAGAGCGCAGGAGGCAAACAAAACGACGGGTAAGTTTAGCTAGCATTAGCAATTAGCTGGTTGAATGCGTTATGTTTGTTCTAATCCTCGTTGTAATGTTTTGCAAAACACACAGCGTATGGCAGCAGCGCTACAAGTTCTGTGTTGACAGTGGGCATGACTTAGAAGTTGAACCAATCAGACGTAGACCTAGGAAAGGGAACTAAAAAGTCCTCGCTCTAGACTAGGTACTGAAAGAGTTATAGGAACTACGATCAGAGGAACTAAAAAAGTCCCCAATGTAGTCCAGTCGGAACACGTTCTCAGGAACTAGCAAAAGTCCCTCCGATTGTGGAAAGCGCTAATGATGATTGAATCCATTAGTGTTTTCTGCTTAGGAGTCTGATTTATGATTTATGACCAATAATAATTCTTGATTTTTTTATGTTTTTGAAAAGAAGTCTCTTGTGTTCACCAAATATGCATTTATTTGATATTTATTTATTCTAGGGATTTATTTAATAATCCCTCAACTTCGACTGTTCGTAAGAGCATTTTCTAGGTAAGTTCTGCCATTTTGCTTAACGTATGTCTAGAGCAGCAAGCCTAAAACTGTAACACTCTGGAAGACAGCACAATTCAATTTCATGCTGTCCAAGTCTTACAGTAGTAAGACAACCAAATGTGAAGAGTACAGCTCAATCAACCAGCAAAGCATTTGGAAAGATTAAAATGCGCACTTTCCACAATATTTCATTAAAATGGCTTCAACCCTGCGACAGGCTGACGCGTCTTTCAACTGGTCGTGAAAAATGACACTCCAAATAGTAGATGTGATGATCAAAATTTATATCTAACTTCACTGAACTGTTGAGCATAAAGTGCTCTGACGATGTTACTTTGACATACCTTTGCCATCTGTTGCTGATGCCTCTTGTAAATGTCTTATGGACCTACCAAACAAAAACAATTGCTTTCAGAAATAACTACTAAAGATAGAAAAGTCAAAACAGCCTGCAATTTATCTATATAAGACAGACATTAGACTTTGGTCTATCATGTCTACAAATTATCTCATTTATGGTACAGAAAATTAAATCTGTGCCAGAAAGAAGGACAAACTGGAAGAGCACTTACCAACGACTGGGAAGACATAGCCCCGCAGCATGGCAGATCTACTTAGAAACAGGATCTCCATCCACAGGCCATATTCACTGGAGCCCTCCTCTGAGGACTCAATAATGATGTATGCCACATTGGCCAGAACCTGAAATCACAATAATAACTGTAAGCATCATAGGACAGCAGTAGTTTAGCTTAATCCCATTAACAACCTTGTCTTTTAAACATAATGTGCTGACATCTACAATGTTGTGCAAGACTGGACTATTAATGTCTTGGAAAATATGGATAATATTACATGCATATTCATACACAACACTTTGCAAAAACACTAGTAGAAACTTAGGGCTGTCAAATGATTTAATCGCGATTAATCGCATCCAAAATAAAAGTTTGTGTTTACATAATATATGTGGGTGCACTGTGCATAATAATTTTGTATATATATATATATATATATATATATATATATATATATATATATATATATATATATATAAATACACACACATGCATGTATATTTAAGAAAAAAAAATATTTATATATAAAATATTTATATTTATATATATAATATAAATTATATATAAATCTATATACAGTATATACATGAAAATGTTTATTTAATATATACAAGCATGTGTAAGTATTTATATATATAAATTAATTATACACAGTGCACCCACAAATATTATGTAAACACAAACTTCTATTTTGGATGCGATTAATCACGATTAATCGGTTGACAGCCCTAGTAGAAGCTACTATGGGCAGGATGCTTTTTCAAGTGGGCGGAAACAATACCTGCAGAGGAATGACGATCATGAAAATCTTTTTGTCTTTATCTTGAGAGGATATGCTCGCAACAAAGGCCCAGCCAGTTCCTATTAATGCTATAGTGATGAACAATAGCGCCCCCTTCAGCCTGTACAAGGTAAAACATTCAGATTTTACAGTCATAAGACAACAACACAGTGGTTATCATTCAAAATACAAGTTCATTTACCCATCTAAAACAACCTAAGGGACTTTTTCAAAAGGCTGGAGTAATTGCGCTTAAACAGCTACTGTCCAGTTTTTTCCACTGATTCCCAGTCTGGGTCGGCTGACTGCGAGTTTGCTGAAATTCAGAGCTAGTCTCCAGATTATTGTGTTCCAAAGAATGACTTAGTCCTTCAGTGTGTGATTTTTCCAGTACTGATTATGATGTATAATGCTCGCTTCCCTGTCACCATTTTCAAAGTCAGCAAGTGTATGTTTTGAATGGTTGTGTAGTGTGTTACAGGCTTAACAAAATCATTACATAAATATCAGTCGTTGGGTTTTCGCTAAATGACAGTATCTTCACCCTTTTCCTGTATTATCCAGTTTATGTTGGTGAACTTACAGGTGGTATGTAATACACCACAGCCCAGCCTTCAATAGGAAAGCCCTGATTGGAAATGTAGTAGTAGTCAATCTGGAGAAAACAGGAATATAAAAGGTTAAAACAAAGGCAATATAATGCTACTTTTTGCCTTACTAGTATCCAGGTAAAATGGAGTTGTATCATTTTTGATGGTTCTAATCATCTATTGTTTATGATTTAGATAATGCTCTTGAAATCTAATGATATTTACATCAAATATAAGCATTCCCTTCCAAGGTTCACATATAAAGGGGAGAAAAACTACACTGCATGGAAAATAAGGGAAAGTGACTTCGATTAAATGGGAAGAGCAGCCATCAGCCAATGAATCTTGCTAAACATCCGCTAACTAGAAAAAAGACAATGAATTGCAAAGTGATCCCATAATAATGCTCTACAATTTTTACAGAAGAAGACAATCTGAAATATCTGAAACAGAAAAAGGTCTGTCATCGTAGCACTTACCTATGGGTACGCCAAACATTGAACCCACCAGTGTGCCAATGAGGAAGAAGGACATGGACATACAGATGTAAAGCTTAGGTAAAGGAATCTCTCCCGCTGAGAGGTAGCTTTCTGATTACTTCTCTATGATGTTGATCTGAAATTATATTTATTTTCCTGAGTATATGAACTGCATGACTTCCTTATATTGATAGACACTGTGTTTTAGAACTCAGACAAACACTCACATCAATGTTGAAGGCAGCATATCTGCAGAGCTTGTCCTGGTTTACTGCCATGGAGTAGCAGTTGTAGAAATAAAAGTTTATAAAGGCCTTGCTGCTCATCCGTTGTGATGTTGAAGTAAAACTAAAACAAGAGAAGGAGAGTCAGTGGGATGCACACAATATTTTAAAAAGTAAACCTAAAAACGGACAGATATTACTCAGAACTAGCTTTGATGCGCTTCCTAATCTCATGAGCTCTCAGCAATAGCCTTTCATGTATATCCTACCTTAAAGGAATAGACTTTGTCTTTGCTCTGAAGAGGATATGTAACTTCTGCCTTGCTCTGTGGGAGTAATAAAATCAAAATCATTGAATGCAGAATAAACATATTTTTAAGACAATGCACAGTCCAAATGTATTCACTTATCTCACCTCAACATCTTGCCTGGATTTTAGAACCCACTGCAAATAAATAGAACAGAAATAAACACAAAACAAAAATTGCAAGGTAGACTGATACAAAGTAGGAATGCCTACCCAAAAATGATTTTAGAGCGTTTACAATACAAAGACGACAAGAAGAGATAACCACTATTTGTTCAAAAGTTAGGGCAGGGGGTTCTCTAAACTATGACATTTACAAGCTGCCTCCAGTCTGCAGTGCACAACAAGGCAACAAGGGCAAGTTGAATACACAGAGACTACTTAAATAATTTCAGAATCATTATCTTAAGTTTAAGGCTGCACCTCCAACTAAAGAGCACGCGCCACACTCCTCTGTTGACGGCTCTGTTTGCTGTAGGTAGACCCCTAAGTTGTTAATTGTTAAATAACCTACACAAATAATATGTTCTTCGGCTTCAACTGCATCTGTCTCTGAACAAAAATTGATATTAATTAGGTGTTATTTAGAAAGATTATTAGCAAAATCATTATAAGGGCGAAACGTTATTCCACTCTTTGTCTTAAAAATAAAATAATAATAATAATATATATATATATACATACATATATATTAATATATATATATTATAAAATATATATTATATAAATATATATAATTATATATATAAAAATAAAATAATAATATAATTATATAGTATATATATATATATATATATATATATATATATATACACACATTTTTGTTAATTTTTTATATATATATAATTTATTTATTTTTTGCTAAGAATGAACTGAAAAATGAAAACAGTTCTCTTTTTCAAATCAATGAATTTGACAGCCTAAACAAACTAAAATCAGGGCGCCCAGTCCAGGACTGGGTGGGGTGAGGGGGGACAGTGACCAGAGAGGCCAGACTGAGAAGTCTCTTATTGTATGCTCACCAAGACTGCTTTTATTTAATAAAAATACAGTCATTTTTTAAACATTATTTCAATTTAAAATAACTAATTTCTATTTGAATACATTGTAAATCAATGCAATTTATTTCTGTGATGGCAAAGCTGAAATTTTAGCATCATTACTCTAGTCTTTCATGTGTCACATTATCCTTCGCATTTATTCAAATATGATGAATTCGTGCTCAAATATTTTCTTATTATTATCAACGTTCAAAGCAGTTGTTCCGCTTAATATTTTTTGTGTAAACTGATGAATTATTTGATGAACAAAAATATTGTAAATAAAAATATTGTAATATAAAAAAAAAATTACTGTGGCTTTTGATCAGTTAAAAATATTAAACAGTATTAAACATATTGAACACTCAGTAATGCACCATGTGTTATGTGTTATTTACAGTCCAAGATAAAAAGAAAAGACTTACTCTTAGACTGAGATCCATCATCTGGCCCATTGTCATGGGGATCTTGCTCCTTTTCAGCTTGTAGGTCCTCTGCAATGCTCTTGGGCAACACAAGTATGATGTTGGGAAAAACCCAGCCTCCGCTGATGTCTTTTTCCTCACTCTGAGGATATTGCAAGTCATGGCAAAACATTCAAAAACTAGATAATACTTCCAAATTCATTCAAACTGTAATGAATAAAAAAAGTTACAACACAGAAAAATAAAACTTACAGGTTATTTTTGAAGTCCAGAATAGAAGTATCCCTGCAAAATTACTATTTGGATCCTTTTTCAGAGGACAGTAATCCAGACCCTCATCCTGTGTTCATATGAGGGAATATCAATTATCTTGACCAAAAGATCATACGAAGAATGCCTGCCTGAATGTAATATTAACTTTAAATTAATATTATAGGAATCTATATAAGAGCCTTAAATGACAAGACTGTCAAGTTAATTTATGCATATTTAAAAACAATAAACAAATCTACAAACACAGTCAACTACAACTATACAGCAGCAGCATAGAAAATAGACAAAACCAGATACTGACCAGATATGTAGAGAAGCCATTACTGTTTGCACGATCTAGGCTAAAACCAATCTGCAAAATAATATATGACAAAGATATTTTGTGACAGATGATTTCTATGTTCTGAAACTATGCCTTGTATAAAATCAGATTAAAAAGTTCCATTAATAATGTATCGAGAGATTTTTATACGGTGTTATTTTATCATATTATTTAAAGTGCACTGTATGGTCATTTATCAGACAGCAGAGCAGAGTCTGACCGTGGAGCTGTCAATGTTGTCCGTATTTCCATCAGTGAAGCTGAGGCTGTTCTATACGTATATCCATGTAACCATCTTTATACAAGCCGAAAGTGTTCACGATGAACCCGCTGACGGATGTCGTCCTAAAACAGAACAAGAGTGTTTAGAGCGCACGAGCATTAGCTACTGAGATCCTTATGAATTATATGTTTTGCATTGTTCACAACAAAACGATTAACGTTATGATTGACAAATCTTAAGACACAATTTAAGAGAGCATCTGTTGGCATTAAACAACAGTGATGACAAAACAGTGACTGTACGAATATCTTATAAAAACATTAGAAGCACATCACACACGTACCTTAAGTATGAGATGATGGAGTCGACATTGACTTTCAATGATAAGAGTTGTAATAATCGCATTAATAACTGTAAATGTATATCTCTTCCCAGACGCCATTTTTAAAACAACTTCAAAAATAAGAGCAGTTCAATCCATAACGTTAGATGGTTCAATCGTACTATTATTTCCGGTTCACGTTTTTTAATGAACGACGCCAGAGAATGTCGAATGACGACGCTCTCTAGCGGGCGCAAAATATAGCAGAGAACATATTTTATTTATTTATTTATTTATTTATTTTTTTTTTTTTTTTGAAGAGGACTGGGTTGGATGGGGGATTTACTATGAATGAAAGTAAAGGGTAAGTGAAGCCTGAAGATGGCAGTAATGCTAGTGCAACTCGATGGATGCCAGCTGCTGTAAAAATCCAAAGAAGAAGAAACTGTTCTGTCCATAGGTTCTGTCCCTTTGGTTCTGTCTTACTGTGCTGTACCGGAGCTGTCAAGTGGGGAAAAGAAGAGACTAATTAATACCATTCAGGTAACTTTCACTCGTTAGTTTTAGGTCAGGTTTGACAAAACAGAAGTTTCATGCGGCGCCGTAAATGACTGAAATCTGCCGTAAAGCGCTTCATGACAACCGATGAAAACATGTCATTTCTGTCAATATATGTTTTGCAATATATTTTTAGACTGGCATTTTTAGGTAAGCCACGCGATCTTACACTATGCAATATTTTCTTAAACGTAGATCTCGAAAAGATGCGGGGTGATGATGCATGCATGGGAACTGTCACGTATAACGTTAAATGGGTTGATGACTGAAAGCTGTCAGTGACATGCCTCGATTTACGAAAAAAAACCACCCATGCCTTTTGATCTCATTATAAAAAGTTCAAATAGTGTTGAATAGTACCTTCAGATGCCAAAAGATCAAAAACCACATCAAAGGTTAACATTCATTACTGCACTTATTTGCTTCTCTGATTCCAGTGTCAGGATGAGCACCCACACTCTCCTGGTTCTGTACGGGAGTCAGACGGGAACAGCGCAGGACACGGCAGAGCGGATCGGCCGTCAGGCGCAGAGGAGGCGGATGAGATTCACGAGTTGAAGCCCTGGACGCTTACAATGTGGTCAGTGCACATCTGCATCAGACATGCGAAGTTTTGCATTGAGTTGGGGTTATAAGTCATATGATCTCTTTGCTTTATTTTATCGTGTCTCCTCATTAGGCCAACCTGATCTCGGAGTCTGCTAGTAGTGTTTGTTTGTGCCACCACAGGACAGGGGGACCCTCCAGACAATATGAAGGTCAGTCTGTATATACATCACTTTAAGTCTATAAACTCTAATGCATTACATATTTAAATGTTAAATATTTGAATATTTTCTTTATATAGAAATTCTGGAGATTCCCTGTTTCAGGAAGTCATTGCCTGCTGATTCTTTTGTCGTCTTGACTGTGCTGTGCTGGGCCTTGGAGATCTTCGGATATCCAAAGTAAGATGACAGATGCCCCTTTACAGAGCCTCCATTATGCTTTCATATCTTCTTTACTGCATATTTTTAATGAAATTTAAAGGATAATTCTTTTTTTAACAACGGAGGACATATGTTTTTCAGGCTGCATTATATTATTGATGATACAACATTGATACCTTTTCTGTCCACTTTCCAGGTTCAACTTTGTTGCGAAGAAGCTCCATAAGCGTTTGCTTCAGCTTGGTGCTAATATGCTGCATCCTGTTGGACTGGCTGATGATCAACATGATCTGGGGTGAAGCAGAGGTCCCCACACACAAATATATGTTAGATAATAAATGTTAACTTATATGTAAGCAGATCGAGAGGCTGTGCTGTGTCATGAATAAGTAACGGCTGAAGGGGTTGAAGGCACTCCGCTTTGCCCTTCAGCAGTTACTTATTAACGATACAGCACTTGCCTCGGAGTACCTTATTGCTTTTATAAAACGGTTACCACACAATAAAAATATTGAAAGCTGCCGTCGGAAACATTTTTTTGATCATATTCAGTGAAATTGACACTAATCCCGACAGAACAACATAAATAAAGTGGTTTTACAAAAAAACAGAGCTTCAAACTCCATCTGGAGCGTGTTATTTGTTTTGCAAAATCCAGCGGTCTCCTGTTAACTGTGTCCAATCAGCCCAGGGGTGTGAGATCTGACTGTCAATCACAGATCGGGCACACGCCACTCCCCGCGCACCTTACAATCACATGCACACGCCTGAAGTTTACGCAGTAAGGAAGAGTGATGATGGCGGAACACTAACAAACCAAGTAAGCTCATTTAGAGTATAAATGACGTTAGCAATTGCAATATATTGGTAGATTAGCCAGGGCAGCATACCTCCAAATAATCCATGGTGTTGATGAATGCTGATGACGGTCGCGTTCACAGAAAACCTGGTGCGCATGCACTCGAGCACGAACTCTGTGGGAGGGTATTGTTGATAGTGGGGAGAGGCAATATGAGTTGTAAACATTCAAAATGTTGCCAAAGTCCACTCAATCAGCCATAGTTGCCGACTGCAGCTTTAAAGTAAAAAAAAAATATGTATTAGTGCAACTTTCATGAAGTAAAGTCACCAAAAGCCTTCTTTCCGCTAGAAAAATAATAGTCCCTGACATTGTTCCAATGTAAATATGCATGAAACTTAATTAAAAACAACAAATGAACTGCATTGTTGCGCAGTGATAAATAGAACCGTTGGGTGAAGTGGTCATAGCCATGTTTTATAATGATAAAGCACAGCTATCTGACCAATCAATCAAGGATTGGAACTAACTGATTGGAACTAAATGTTTTTGTACAGCTTTTACAATAGTGAAAATAGGTTTACTGTTTACTACACTTATTGTTGTTTTTTACAGCAAATAGTTTACCTTCACATTGCAAAATAAGGTGGATACAGTGTTTGTAAAGTTCGCATTCTGTACAGCTAATATTTACTGTAATACTTCCTCAGGGCTGATGGTGTGATTGACCCATGGTTGCTTTCGTTCTGGCAGAAACCCTGTCTCGTCTACCCTCCTCCTGCTGGCCTCGACTCCCAATCCGTGAAGAAGAAAAAGTATGTATTCCACATCATCTAACATTCAAAGCTTCCAAACACTTCAATTACTTTATTGAAATATTGGTAGTGCTTCCTTTTACAGTCCAGTTACCCATGTAAATACTAAGTACTTATTTCAGTAACTACAATTACTGGGTAATAACTACATACTAACCCTGAACCTACCCCTAAACCTACCCCTGTTCCATTTACTTACCTATATTAGCCAGTACTTTCTAGGTAAGTACTGTACTGTAAAAGGAAGCGTTACCAAAATATTTAACAGTTAATATTATTTAAGGGTAACTAAACCCCTGGTCAGAGCCTGACTCCACCCACTGGCTATATTTGAAAAATGCTGGAAAAGTGGGCAGAGCCCAGCAGAGATAGAGGGGACGAACCGAGGGCGGAGGACTTTCATTTGAAGAGAACTTTCATTTGAAGTGGAGGACTTTTCTCCCCACCTTCACCTGAAGTGGAGGATGTTGAATTGTCTGTGGACACTGGGCCAGAGCCATATCAATTAGAGCTGCTGGCTCAAACTGCGGTCTGCTCCCAACTGCTCCCACATCGCGGTTCAGCATCTCAACCATGCTAGTGCACTTTTTTTTCAGGATTATTATTACCATTACATTCAGTATATTTTGCTGCTATGTGAAAAAAAAATCCAGCAAATCGCACTGGTGCGTTGTCAACACCAGAGGGTTTACTTTAGCCTAAAAGGAAGGAACCTAAATTGTGATTAAAATATGCTCACTCACATCATGACGACGCTGCAGTGGTGAGGTCTATGCAGGAAGAGCAGTGTTTGGCACTGCGTCGCTTTTCAGCACGAGCTGTGTGGAGAAGCCCATTTCCACCTCCATTGCGTCTGAAGCAATCCTGGTAAAATGCAGGTTGCACACAGTCGAGACGGGAACTCGCAGTCTTCCAGGCCAAGTGCATGCAAACACTGGTGCCTAATTTCCAAGTCTAGCGGAAAGTTATGCAGTCCAGCAGTGCTGTTGCAACCAGCAACACTACACCTACGCCCCATCCTAACCACTGTACTAAATACAGATAAAGCTAATGCTAAACCTTTATGCTAATATACGCTATCCTGATTGTTTTCAATACTCATAATTCCAACTTCTGACTCGCTATAGTAGTGTTGATGGAACCAGATTCTTTTATACCAGGGACTGCCAAGGTCGTGGTGAGTCACAGAGTGACGTTAGAGAGTACCCTACATCACAGAGTACGCCTACTTCAGGAGATTTCTGTTTAACCTGAAGAGGGCAGCACTATATTTACACCATATATTTAAAAATTAAAACACTTTAATGTTAAAAAATTACTCAAATCAATGAGCAGCATTTATGAAGCTCCATTCTTACAGATCATTAACTAAAAAAAGTTGTTTTAGTGTTTAAGTAACCCTTTAAATGTTCTGATTTTTCAGACTTCCACCCCGATACGTTTTCCACTTCCTAGATGAAGTCCCAGTTAAGCAGACTGAGCATCTCCAGGCACCCGATAATAAGGCTCTTCCCACCTCCCTGCAACCTTTTCCAGCTCGGGTCGTGTTCAATCAGAGAGTGACTCATCCCTCACACTTCCAGGATGTCAGGCATATCGAGTTTGACATCACAGGCTCCAACATCCAGTGAGCAGTCTAAAACATATAAAATAACATATAGAGATGTTATCACAAAATTATATTAAAAGATTGTGTCGATCTCTGACAGGTACAGTGCAGGGGACGTTGTAACTGATGAGACCCTGTAATGCTGCAGAGGATGTGGAGCAGTTCTGCCAACTATTGAAGCTTGACCCGGAGTGCCACTTTACACTAACTTCCACTGACAGCAGCACAGGTGACACTTAACACATATGCTAAGACATCTCCATTTGTGTTCCACATAAGAAAAGCCTTCCCTTTTAAAGTTTGAAAAAGTGTTCCCCTCCTCTCTGTAGCAGCGGTCCCTGTGCGTCTCTTCCTCAGCCCTGCTCCGTTCGCTTCCTGGTGGAACAGTTCCTGGACATTTCTGCTGTTCCACGTCGTTCCTTTTTTGAGGTGTTGGCCACTTTTGCCACTAATGAGCTGGAGCGTGAAAAACTAGTGGAGTTTAGCTCTGCTCAGGGTCAGGATTCTCTTCACTCCTACTGCAACCGACCCGCCGAACAGCCCTGGAGGTCAGAGGTCACGCTGACTTGATGTGAAATAACTATTTTATGTCTGCAGACTCATTGCGAGAACTGTGTGCTTGTTCAGATATTTTGTGGCCTACAAGTTTTTTTATGTGGTCAAAAAAACTGTACTAGTAACTAGTGAACATTTAGGGTTGTCACTTTCTAATGTTAACACAAAGGAAGTGAAATATCTACTGTATTTGCGATAGCTCCTGTAAGCTAGTACAAGTGAGATTTGAACAGGTTTTGTGATCTCTGGTCAGATGTTATTAAACCTTTATACTCTTGTTGATCAGGTACTGACAGACTTCCCTCACACCACAGCTGAGTTAAGCATTGACTACTTGTTGGACCTTTTTCCTGAAATTCAGCCTCGTTCCTTCTTCCATTGCCTCTTCTCTCTTGGTAACTCAACAATAAAGTCAACAAAAGTAACAATTAGTTCACCCCAAAATGAAAATTCTATCAGTAATTACTCACCTTATGTGGTTCCAAACCCGTAAGACTTTCGTTAATTTTTGGAACACAAATAAAGATATCTTTTTGATGAAATCTGAGAGCTTTCAACAAGTTAATAAAGAGATCATAAAACTAATCCATATGAAATGACCGATTTAGTCCAAATTGTTTTTAAGAGACTTGATCGCTTTATATGATGAACAGATTACATTTAGGCTTTTACTCGCATATAAACATTGATCAGAGAACATAAACTGAAGCTGAACCGAACCTGCTTGATGTGAGAACATGTTGCTGAAGCTCAAACATGCTACGTAACTCAAGAGAATGAACCTCATTGGTTGTTGCTGAAGCTGAAAATGCTGTGTAACACAAGAGAATGAACCTCACTGGTTTGCGTTTAAAACAGCTGATATGTGAGTTAATTAATGTTTATATGTGAATAAAATCATAAATTCAATCTGTTCAGCATTTAAAGTGATCGTCTTTATCTAGTTTTACAATCTCTTTTTGAGGCGTCAAAGTGTCAGTTGCATAGCTGTCTATGGGGGGACCGAAAGCTCCCAGATTTCATCAGAAAGATTTTTTTTTATTTGTGCTTTGAAGATGAACGAAAGTCTTACGGGTTTGGTCTGGAATGACATGAGGGTGAGTGATTACTGACAGAATTTTCATTTTTGCATGAACTATCTCTATAATGTTGGAAAAGATTTTTTATTTTTAAATAAATAGAAAAAAAAAACTTTTCTATTCAGCAAAGAATCCTCAAAAATGTATCATGGTTTCCACAAAAATATTAAGCAGCACTGTTTGATAATAATAAGAAATGTTTCTTACCAAATCAGCATATTAGAATTAAAAATCTTACCGGTATTGTAAATGTATAATATTTCTATAAATATTTGTTTCTGATTCCACAGCAACACCCTGACCGAATCCAGATCTTGCTTGCTGTGGTGAAATATAAAACCATGCTTTTGAAGCCACGCAAAGGCCTCTGCTCTTCCTGGCTGGCATCTCTGGAGCCCTCGAAAGGTTGGTCTGATCTACCTGAAAGAATGAACAAGTCAAGTCAAAAACTGTGTACGAATAAATAGGTTAAAAAAATATTTTTCAAAAAACTGTTTAGAAGATGTTTATGTACCGCTGTGGGTGAAGAAGGGGAGTTTGAGATTCCTCACGAACCCATACTCCCCTGTAATAATGGTGGGACCAGGGACTGGTGTGGCTCCTTCAGATCTGCCATTCAGGAGAGGGTTGCTCATGGGAAGATGGGTGAGTTTGTTGGATTTGGTTGTTATTCAGAAGTGAAAAAGATGAAGTGATGGTCAAACATGTATTTTGCTAATAAAATTTGTTGTGAGGGACACTTCTTCCTGAATTGGGCTGAGGGTAAGAAACAAGAAATGTGGTGCCTATTTTTTTCTGATTATATCTTTAGAGAATATGTACTTTATGGCCTTGAACACTCATAATTTGAGTAGTGACCGAGTGTGTGTCATAACGCATAATGCTGTTGATAAGCCTCAAGAGTGCTTAGTCATAATACATTCTAACTAAAGTCTCATCTCCTGTTTCAGCTAATGTGCTATTTTTTGGCTGTCGCTCTGAATCAAAAGACTTCTACTGTCGATCAGAATGGGAGGAGAAGGTGCAAATGGGCCACATGATCCTCTTCACAGCCTTCTCCAGAGATCAGGTCAGATGAGTATTATTTAGCTCTTACCATACAGTGCACACTTGTTTTTGCAATAATTGTTGCCTGGAAATATTTTCTTTTATTGGTTGTGGGATATAATTAGGTAAATTTGTATATGATTCATTTACAGGAGGATAAAATCTACGTTCAGCATCGCATAAAGGAACAAAGCAAACTATTATGGGATCTGATAGCAAAGAAGAATGCGTTCTTTTACATAGCAGGGTAAGTCTTAACTGAACAAGTTAAGGCATTCAACAAAATAGTGTTGAGCATTACACTTTTTATGGAATGTTAAACCTTATACCAGGGGTCTCAACTCCAGCTTGTGACCCATGCTCTGCATATTGTGTATGTCTCCCTATTAACACACCTGATTCAGATCCTCAGCTCGTTAGGATAGACTCTAACGCCTATCCTAACGACCTGAGGATCTGAATCAGGTGTGTTAAACAAGGGAGACATACACAATATGCAGAGCAGTGGGTCACAAGGACTGGAGTTGAGAACCCCTGCCTTATACTGTATGTATGGATGGTATAGAGCAATATTACAACATAGAAGGACAGAAATTAACTACCTCTTTCCATTTTCATTTAGAAATGCCAAGCAGATGCCCACAAGTGTATGTGACGCGCTGAAAGAAGTATTCCAGAAAGAGGGTGGGATTTCTGAAAACCAAGCACACGAGATGTTGGATGCCATGGAGAAAACCGTACGCTTTCAAAGTGAAACCTGGTCCTGATCTCTCCATTAAATCCATAGCCTGAATAAACCAAAAATAGCCTCAAGTGTGAAAAGTGAGTTGAACTGAGATTAAATGGTGTTATATAGTGCTTTGATTCCAAACCTCAGTTGTGGTCCAACCACTTTCTTCACCCAACAAGTTCCCTACTGCCTTTGCCAATGGAACTTATAAGCTTAACTGAAGTTACAAACAACACACAGTACTAGACCATGAATTTAAGTAGATGTTAGCTGTATTGTAGGCTGGTGTTCCTGCTTTCATTTTAATTGTATGGATTTGACTTTTCAAAGGACAGAGTAATAAAGACTTGGAAAATGTATTAACAGGTGGAAATACTTCTATTCTTCCCATTTCTTAAAGAAAATCAGTAATAAAATATAATGTATTTTAATTTTAAATTGAAGCATCAACACGATTTTTTCATATGAACACAGCTAGTGTGCACCAGTCAAAATTTTATATGGTCGTACTCATTTAGAAAAAAGATTAACAATGCAGAATCCAACTTACACTGGTATATATTCTACATTACTGATTCTCAACCAAAGGCCTCTGAAAACTTACAGGGTGGCCACAGGATGACTTAAAAGTATTTACATTTGTAAATTATGATTAATAAAATAAATCGAATTCAATGTAAACTATAAATTAAATGCGAAAAATAGAAAAATCAATATGTTAACATTTTCCTGTGGCGTTGTAGCCCCTTTTGTAATTGTTATTGAAGAACATAACTTCTGGAATCACAAAATGAATTGTGGTTAATTCAATATATTAAATTTACCGACCACATTAATTAAATATATAAATAAAAATCAATAACGTCAATAAAAATGTTTTAACTATTAAAGCATATAGACAAATATCTTAGCAGCGAATGGGGGAAGTTGATTGTGGTATTTAAGTCAAAAAGGCTAAGAGCACTGTTACTCGGAAAAACTACTTCAAAATATTACTTTATTCAACAGCTGTAAATTCACACATACTAAAATGGAACATTCAAATTCTCATAAGTTATTAAAAGGTGTTACATATGTGTTCAGTGCCATAAAACTGCTTAAATAGTCTTAAAGAGATAGTTATCTCCATTCACACACCATTATGTGTTTCCAAACCTGTATGACTAGAACACAGCAACATTTTGACAGCATTCCTAAAACTGTTTTGGGGACCACTTTTTTTTTACATAAATATACATTATGTTCATCAGAAAAATGTCAGTCATACAGGTGAGTAAATTACGACATTTTTTGTTTTGGTGTGAACTATTCCTTTAAGTATTTAGTACACCCACAGCTAAAAATGAAGCAGTGTGTGTGTGTGGTTGACATTTTTTCTGGATTGTTTCCATCTTCCACATATTTTCCCACTGTGATAAAACCTTTCTGAGTCACACAGAAGACTTAACCGAAGATTATCTGGAGTGTGAAGCTGTTTGGATCACTGAAAAGCTACCATTCACCACATTTACATTCAGATTCATGACCGCTATGAGTACTAACTGTCATATTACAAGCTCTAGAAGTAAAATCCCAAGCTCCCAATTTCAAAAAACGGTGATCACACTGACAGTAACGCATATCTTCTTGTGTAGCTAACATTGATCCTAATTTCCATTCACATGATTGGCTTCAGAACAAACGCATAACAACATACTCGTGCGATGTTTGCAGCTATCTGAGCGCTAGAGTGTGGACCTGATAGATCTCCTCAGGGAAGTTCTGCTGTTGCTCCTCACAGATGATGCTGAGTCCAGCCTTGGCTACTAGGTGACGAAGGAGATTCAGGTTCCGACACACACTGCTGTCTACATCATCAGGTATGATACCCTCGAATGCAACATTATCCTTCACCACAATCAGGCCATTCGGACGCAAACCGCTCTGGCAACGCCTCAGGAATTCCACCAGGTGGTCGTCGGTTAAGTGACCTACAGATACACGAAGCGATTGGGCTTTATTGTGTTTGCAAAACATAATGGAAGATTCCATTTTATAAAATTGTTCTAATGATAGATGGTGTAGCCAAATAAATCCATTTACCAATCACCCACTGAATCCATATGACATCATAACGTTCTGGCTGGGGCTGAAAATCTTGCAGGCCACAGCAGAAGTAGTTCTCCACCCGCTTGCCCTCCTCACCCAGGTATGTACGAGCTTTATCCAGGAACTCCTGCGTCACGTCCACTAGGTCCACTGTACGGAAGAGCGGCAGGAGCAGTCCGCTTGGTGATACGGCCAATTCCCGCACCACAGTCCAGAGAACAGCCTGTCCCAGCTTACCCTGGCCTTCCTTTGAGTAAACAAGGAAACCAGACGATAGGGTGTTTCTCGTGGACTTTCATTTAAGGTTTGGTGGAGCTTAGTAACTATGGGTGAGATTATTGTCTTGCTCCATTTCAAGATATTTCTTTCAAATAATCACTTAAGACCAAGCAGTGAACTAAAATTTGTAGTAGTAGAATGTCAACGATTCACGCTACCAACTTACACTACTATTTTTCATGTTTTTGAAATAAGTCTCTTATGTTAACCAAGGCTGCTTTTATTTGATCAAAATACAGTAAAAATAGTAATTTGTGAAATATTATTACAAATACATTTTCTAAATGTTATTTATTTGTGTGATGGCAAAGCTGAGTTTTCAGCATCATTACTCCATTCTTCAGAGTGTCACTGGTGTCTGGTTATACATCTTGTTATGGCAAGCCACACCTATCAAGATGTTAGGTCTGGGAACTCACAATTGGCATACCTCAATCCAGGGGGGGTATAAAAGGTTGTCTTTCAATATCCCTCTGCATGCCATAGGATAGCGCTAACCAACCAGAGCAATGAATGGCTGTGGCTGAGTGAGTCATGAGTGAGTCCCATGCATTTTCCCCATGGTTTTCTCTCCAGCGGAGCAAGTTGATATATTAAACTTTTGCGTATCCGGCCGTCAAATCTCTGAACACATCTTCCTTTTTTTAAGAATGACTTAAGTGACATTCTCTTAACTCCAAGTCATCCGAGATGCAGCCAAAGCCGAAATCGAAAGACCGCTGTTCTCCAGCTGCATCTTGTTTGTTTTCAAGTATCAGGGAAATCGCCTATGTAAATCACGGCGCAGAACTCTGCCGTCATTGTGTTAAGCCCGCCCACCAACTCTATACACGATGTGATTGGCCGGACCAGAGTTTGGTTTTTCCACTTCGAAAGCCAATGGAGAGTTGCTAGACCACACTTTGTTGCAAAATAATTTTTGCTGCCGCTAGGGTCTAGGTCATTTCTAGACTAGGTCATAACAGCAAAGAGGGTTCAATTAAGTACTAAAGATGCTTCCCCTGAAGGGGTTGAATAATTTTGAGACTGCAGAAGTCATTAAAAGTGGCATTTTCAGTTGAATTTGGGGAAACCACATTTGTTGTGTTGAGCTCTCACAATTACTTTAGTTTGATATGTCCATAGCCAACAGCCAAATGTCTGTACATTTTGCCAATAAACCTGATTTGCAATGGGGGGTTGAATAATTTTGATGACAACTGTGTGTGTGTATTTCTGACTCTAAATTTCTGAACAGTAGTGTGTTAAAATGTAGAATTACTCACCCCAAGGAACTTTTGAAGAAACTTTTGGAGCCATTAATGTCAATGCTGGAAATGCTGCCATAGCCTCCCAGCATTCCATCCACAGTGGGTGGGACATCCTTCCAGTAATGTTCTGCCTTCAGAGTAAAATGTAGTCTGGTCTTCTATCAAGCAGTCCTCCATCTTTGTGCAACTCCTGACCACAGAAATCAAAAGAAATTAGTTTTACCAGAGTCAGAGTTCTTCTTCAGCATTTTTCATCTCATGCATTTTTATAGATGTATTCAATTAGAAATATACAAGTACACAATTCAAATTAGATTGAATTATTTCATGTTCCTATGTTAATTTTTTCACATTTAAATAAATTTCATAGCAATTATAGTTTCTGTGTAAAATCATATTATGCAGCATGGAAATCAGTCTAAAAATGCATCTCACTGCTACTGATGAAGCTTCTGTGCAGTGTAAAAATGCATTAGTATAGCAACAATTGGTTGCTATACTAGCGCCATTCTTACAAAACTGTTATACTCCATTGCTATTCATCAAGTTTTTGTTTAATGCTTTTCACAATACAGTAAATATTTATTGACACCACCCCAATGAGAAAGGCGAATGTGTGGAGGGGAAAACTTGGGCAGAACCATTCTCATTTGACATGGTACATTTTAAAATAAATACACACAAATGTCTAATATTAATTGTAACTTAGTCAAGCACTCACTGTCAGTAAGACAATGTTTATGAGTTAGTTTATAAAATTATTACAATTACAGTTTAACACTACAATTACAATTTCAATGCATTAGCTCTGGGTAAAGAGCTAATTCTTTAGCCTGTAAAGAGACCCAGGGGTGCTGCTAGCAATTTCGGGCCTATGAAGGAATATGAGGTAACGTGCTGAAGCTGTCAGATTTAGACACCGGAATCCAAATGTGTCTCTGCTGTCTGAGCTCAGCTGTCAGGAAGCATCACTTCACCATAGGTTAAACTGACAGACAAGTGACTGGTCAAATAAGATATAATCTCCTAACAAAAATGGAAGCATGAATAAATACATACAGAGGACAAACATAACATACCAATAGCCTACCTACAAAATATTTTTAGTCTAAAGATAAAAAATGGCATATTTAACTTACAAAGTAATAAATTGTAATTGCAGAAAAGTAGTCTCTGTTACTGTTACAGTCTTATTACTTACTGGGTTTACTTGGACAAAAAAAGGACTCACACATATGGGCCTGCTATCGTGCTCTCGTTAAACTTGTCTTTTCCTTTTGCTATATTTAGGAATGACAAAAAGTTACACGTGTTGACACACGACAAGCTCTGAATCACTGGTATGTACATTCATGCTTCCAACAGGTCTTTCTGATCCGTTTCTGTCTAACGTAACACTAATTCAGACAGTAAACACTACCGTAACGTTACCTTTGCTTTCGTGCCCTCGCTGCCGCCGATAGTCGTTTCTTACAATCGGTCATGTCACTATTGAACAACTGTAGTAGAACTGCCCCATGAAAGCTTTCCTGGCTCCCTAAAGCAGAAATGCTCAACACCGTACGTCATTTCCTTATTTGACCAACGTGTTTCCCCACTGGTCTATGGAGAGCAGTGGTTTCCCCTCAGCGAATTGTTTTTGTCTCCATCTTGTGGCCGCATGTAAACTTGCGTACATTGCTAAGAAACTGTCATTTTAAATTGTCAAAAATGTAATAGTGTTTTTACATAAGGTTAAGACTGCATAGAGTAGTTCTCACCCTTGGTCATTCCAAGATTTAGGGTTTGTCTTAGACACTAAAAGCACAATATTTAATATATATTTTTCAGGCATTTTTGCATCTCTTCTTTTGAAGAGTAGGTGTTAGTGTTTCTTTTCCTAGGGTTGGTCTTTTTCACTATTCATAAAATTTTCATCTTAATATTGTCTATTTGGTTTACTCTAATGAACATCCTTTCACTTTCATTTCCCATGTCTTTCTAATAAATGTTTCTGAACTGTAAGTTCATCCTAATAATCTTGTATTTATTTTGTATTCTGTCCAGCCTCTTGTTTTCCACTGTTGTCGTTTCTTTCTTCTCATCCCGTCTCTTATTTTCACTCCCCTCATTACATGACAGGATGCTTTCTCTCGACTACTTATGCTCGTCTCTCCTCCTCCCCACAAGCCCAACGTTTCACTGCTCTCCTCTCACTCCCCTGGGCAACTCCTCTCTTCCTCTCTTTCTCTTTCTCCCTCCTGGCTCTGTCTGCTCATCCTTTTCTGTCTCTCGTTCTCAGCCGAGCTGGCAGGGTACATTTGATGACTCAGTACACTGCCTGTCTGCATCGGACAGCCTGAAGTCAGTCGATATTTAATCTGATCTGCTCTCTTTCACCCTATCTTCTTCTGTCTACTCCCTCTCTGGCTCCTGACACCTTTTACATTCTCATTAGAATTACAAAGAGGCTGGAGAAATGGAGCGGAAATCAACACTTTTGAAATGTCCTGAGTCAGCAGAGCTGGCCGGCTCTTCTCCTTACCTGTCTCCGCCTATGGGTTCTCTCTCTCTCTCTCTCTCTCTCTCTCTCTCTCTCTCTCTCTCTCTCTCTCTCTCTCTCTCTCTCTGTATGTGTTCTATCTTCTCATTTCTCTTTTTAGATTAACCTCTTTTTTTTAGCCTCTACGGCAAAATATGTTTGACAGTGTAGTCACCTAGTTTTGACTCATTCTAGTCTTTTTTGAACAGTTTAAATATTAATAATTAAATGTCCAAATAATTTGTTTAATGTATTAGTGTTATTGTAGAAATATTCCTTTATTTAATAATAATATGTTTAATTTTTATAGCGTATATATATATATATATATATATATACACTATATATATATATATATACAAATAGTAGACAGACAAAAGAAACAGGTAGTCCGCTTATTAGACTACATCAAGCAGAGAAGCAGATGGATGCAATATCAATAAAAATGTCATGCCCAGGTAAACTCTGTGATTTGAGGCCAATTAACAGGATTTCAGTTTTCCCAGCATTAAGCTGTAAGAAGTTATCAGAAGTTATCATCCATGTTAAGATCCTGAAAACAGGAAATAACAAGCAGGTAGACAAGGTGAGTTGGGGTTAAACAATAAATTTGAATATCATCAGCATAACTGAAAGTTGAGACCATGCTGTCTGATGATCTGGCCCAATGAAACAGAAGAGGACCAAGTACAGAGCCTTGAGGTACACCATGATATATAGTGAGTTTGGGATCGATTCTCACCTATCCTAATAAATTGCTGTCAATCCGATAGATATGAAGTCAATCACCACCTGTGAAACCTATTGAAGACAGTCGAGAAAGAAGAGTAGAGTTGCACACAGTGTCAAATGCTGCACATGTCAAGAAGAACCAGAATACTATGTGCACCAGAATCAGAAGCCTGAATTAAATAATTATTTTATTTCTATTATTTCTATATTTATTGTTATTTAAAATTTAGTTTTAATCGATCTTCATCTTATTTATTTTAGTTGTTTGCTATTAGATGCTGCCTTGTATCTAAAATAAACTGCTACACACTGGCTATCAGTTACACACCATTGACAACAATACTAGAATATTGTCAATATCAGCAATACTAATAGTAGTGTTGATTAAAATAGCAATAGTAAGTATTTAGAACATGAACATCTATCCTTTTGTTTCTCCTGAATTTGGAGGGATTTTCAGCTGAGGTGGATGGTTTAAAGGGAAAGGTGAAGAGATGTGTCTTGCATAGCGTGGAGGTCACAAAGTAGTTCTTATCTCATTCTATTCACATAGACCCTGACTCAGACACAAGGACACATGCTTCAATCAATAAATCTACTGTACTTACACAGAGCGAACACAGCTTCGTGCCTTCAAGGAGTTCAGTTCATTCATGCAAAAAAGGAAAGATGGCATCCCTGGAAAAAAGAAATGGACAGTATAAGGGCACTTATAAACATGTGTGCAAATACACTGCAACCCAACACAGTATGTAATGAACTGCAGTCAAAGTGAGTGTTAAACTCACTACTGTCTGAAGATTGTTACATGCTACCAAAAAAAATTTGTATGAATATGGTAAAAATATGGTAAATAAATATGGAAACATGGTATAAAAATATAACCAAAGAAGCATGATGCATCTTGTGCCACTTGTTGAGCAGATGAACCAAACAATGTCTCCTACAGAAGATTCCTTAAAGGTAGAGTAGGCAATTTTGGAGTGGCTAGCAATAGCAAGTTAGCTCCCTTCACCTTCTACAAAACACATGGACGCACAAAGAGAGATGCCGTTAAAATGACCTCGTTTTAAATCACTAAACATTACAATAATAATTAATGTAAACAACTGCTGCAGATTGATTTCGGCGTTGATATTGTTGCCAGAGAAACGCATGAAACGTGAACAGCTCTAGGAGGAATGTCACTGTTGCCGTCTCTAAATTATGGTTATGCCATGGCATGAACGCAGCGTAAGCTTGTTGTTTTGGTTCAGGAGGAACCGTAAAAAGCTGCTGCTGTTTGTTTGTGGTGCTCGTTGACTGTCTGTCTACAACTCTGTATAGCTTTATGGAACGTGCTGATAACGTGTGTAATGTCTGCATGAGCAGGTGCGCCGTGCAATGGAAATACATATACACTGAAAAGAAGGGAGGTATGATACTGTATATCATTGCATCAGGGCTTGCGTTTTTTAGTCCTGATACTTCCAGAGAAGATATCTGAGATTTATTAATATTTGGACCACTTCTATTATTGATTACTATTAGGATGTGAAGGGAGTTTAAACCAGAATAACAAAAAAGTGTTTATTATACAAAAATTGCCTGCCCTACCTTTAAAGTCTGCTTAGGTCATTTGTAGGACAATCATGGTTTGTGTCATATTGTGATAACAATTCATATGAATACAAAAAATACACAATAATGAAATATTCTTAAGGTGTTATTACAATAATAAGTATTTGAATGTACAACTGTGAAGGGTAACTGTAGATATAAACATTCCCATGAATAAGTGTTCAAAACACTTGTGCATTAATTCCAGTAGCCACGTGATGGCACTGTTGTACTGTTTGCAAGCTCAGTGGGACAGCTAAAGGTTACAATCATTCCCTCATTCACTCAGACAGTCACCAGAGAATCTGCAGTTCTCTCAAGCAATAAACACAATGCCCCATAGTGGTCAGAGCTCAGATCACAGAGGGTGACAACAGCTAACAGTGGAATTTCAGATATGTGTTGCCCTATTTCCCCTACTACCCTGATGTAAATGTTTTATTGAAGACAATACCATCATTAAAATTGAGGCAATTGTTGAAATGTTTACATTTCATTTAAAGTAGATATTCTGTGGGTACCCTTAGAAAGACTCACCATAAACCTGACAGATAAATTGGATATAACTTTAAAATAAAATAACATATCTATAACTTGATAAGGCACAGCTGTAGCAAATAGCAAATGGCTATTTTTATATACTTATATAATGTATGCTAAAATACAATAACAAAGATTTGCTATAATTATTAACTATAATGTGTATATATACATATTGTTAACAATGTTAAAACTATACTGTGTGATTTTTACCCCCATCTAGCGGTGAAAAGGTATATGACCATCCAGTGAATATTAGTTTGTGTTCCTTTCAATTCCGATTTCGTTTTAACTCCTACGGTGGCCAATGTAGTCCAAGATTAACATGGTTTCCAGTTTGACCTCGTCCATGAGTGTTAACTCAAACGTAAACGCGAAAGGCGAAGCTTGAATTAACGGGTATGTCCCTCTTTGGCTAATGTACTTTCAAGATGGAGGGACAACATGGCGATCGAACATTAGAACCCCTTACCCAGTGTTTATTTTCAATGGCATATTATACACTCACGAGAATACTTTATTACTTGAACAAAGTAAATATACATTAATGAGCACATATATTTTTGAAAGAACTAATTGTTTTTAGCTAAGAATAAATTAAAAGAGTTACACAGTGTCGCTTTAACAATGCGTATGACAGCATTGTTATCATGATACAAGCTTGTGTGTCTGTTTGTTGAATTTGTCTGTTTATGTACTTAATTACAGATAAATATGAGACAGACAGTTGCAGTCTTGTCTGCCATTTGCTACAAATTCATATGGTTGTGCTTGTGCATTTGTGTAAGCAAATGTTTTGTGTTTCTACACAGAAGGGTCAGGAGGTTTCTGGCCTTATCCAAGCGGAACCATATGGCCTGAATGTCTGTCAAAGCCAAAAGGCAAAAACAAACAACTAACTAACAAATGTTAAAAATCACTAACAGTGTTTAAAAACGAATGACATTTTAACCCAAAAAAAAATAAATCTGAAGCACATTTTAGCCAAACAAACATTGCAAAAGACTTTGAAGGGTGTGTGTGTATGTGACATGTGGTTCTTTGATGTTTGGGATTACAGTCGGATTACATCATGGTAGTTTGGATGGGAGCACCTGTATTATGACAGAAAAAAAACAAGGCCAAATACACGGATGAAAAAGAGGAGCTGGACCGAGGTCTCTCCTGAAAAAGAGGAAAACAATAAGACAAGTGTGTTTTCAGACATACCCCTGAAGAGGGTAAAGTTTATGCAAATCTGTATATGTATAGGTGTGAATGTGTGTACCTTTAAATTAGTATGTACTGAATGACTGCATTCAAAATATATGAATTTATATCTAATGTTCATATTATATTATAACTTAAAAACTAACTAAAACAAAAATAAAATAAAGCTAACAGATAAAATTAACATATAAAAATAAAATCAAAATCTTAAATACTACAATAATATATAGTAAATACCACTAATACATTGTACACATATTATATTTATATATATATATATATATATATATATAAATATATATATATATGAAGAGTTCAGATGCAAAAGCCTCTAAGTGCCATTTGAATTTTTTTTCTAAAATGATCATTTTTATCAAGCTTGTATATTTAAGTTCAGTAATTTCACTTAAATGGCAATGAAGATTACCTATTAATTGTCATTTAAGTGAAATTACTGAACTTAAATATACAAGCTTGATAAAAATGGTCATTTTGTAAGAAAATTTCAAATGGCATTTAGAGGCTTTTGCATCTGAACTCTTCATATATATATATATATATATATATAATATATTAATAATATGGGTTTGATTCTGATGGGAATGCAAGGAACTAAACCTGATAGTTAACATGATAGTTATTATTATATTATTAATGAAATAATGTTTGTAATTAAATGTTTAAAATAGCAGTTTTATTTTAGAATTATTTGAATTTTGTTAGTACTATTTATCAATATTTGTGTAATTTTATATATATATATAGGTGCATCATTATAGTAAAATGCAGCAGTATGTCAGCAGCAAACTTCAAGCAGTCAACACCAGGCTCTTAATCGAAGCCAGAGCTCTGCAGTGCGTCGAGCTGAATGCGTAATGACTGAATTACAATCAGGTTTGGGTGAGAGCAGGATTAGTTCTGTCTTTGAAGGTCCGAGATCTGTAGTTTCTGGTTTCACAGTGCAGCAGTGCCTTGCATATTGAGAACAGAGGCTGTGCGAGTGTGAGCGCGCTGGAATGTTACGTGTGCGTTTATGGAACAAAACGGGATAGAATGTTACACAACCCACGCCTTTAAGTCCACGCTATGCTTGCCGTGCTAACTTCCTTCTCTCTTTCTGCCGTTTCTCCTCTGATTTTTCCTCTCTGTCTCTGTTTTCCCCCATGTGAGCCTCTGACACCCCCATCACCGCCAACAACTCTCTCTGTATATATATTTCTGAGATCATCCGTGGCTGGGTAGATTGAAGTGGACAGCGGTGCAGAGCACACGCTCACTACTGCCTCCCCTGACCTAGAAACAGAGAGAGAGAGAGAGAATACTAAAAGGTTACTGAGAGGATAAAAGTGTCTTGTGAGGGTGGCTTTACTTAGCTATCATATGGGGACAACCCCCTACAAGTGAGCTAAATCTGACAAAAGCTTCCTTTTGGGGATATAAGGCTAGAACTGAACTCACATGGGAAAGATGAGTGCAATGAAGACATAATATATCATAAAAGATGTACTGTGTAAGACAATTCATCCAGGTTATGAGTTACTAAACTAGTTAGATGAACAGGAGCTCCACACCTGGTCTGGAAGAGAATTTACACCCCTATTCCTCTGCGAGACTACGTCTGCCTGGCACATAGTTAAAAATGCATAAGCCATTTTCTTATTAATATTTCACACAAGTAAGCTCCCTATCACCAGTGCAGCTGTAACCATGCAAGCAGTACAGAGAGAAGGGAAGAGAGGAGAGAAAGAAAGTGAGCGACTAAAAGAGTATAAAAGAGTGGAGAAGAAAGGGAGAGGAAAAAAATAAAATAGGATGGAAGCCTGTTTTCCAGTGTAACCAGACTATTGTTATTAAATCATTTCTATGCAAGCAAGACTAAGTATACATGTTTTGGGGGATGTAAAATGTTTAATGAAACTGTTTCTTTAACATAATTCGTGAATTGTGGTTCTCACTTATGCAACAATACCAGTACGTATCAAGTAAATGACCAACTCTTGTGACAGTACAGCAGTGTTTTTTTCATAACCAAGTATATTTTCTCTTTGCATTGAAGTGAATTGGTTTCAATGACCACTGTGAGCCTATAGTAGTGTATAGTAGCACCATCTAGTGGTAGTCTGGCCAAACTGTATTGGGCAGAATAAGGGCGTTTTTTCACACCTGAAAGTCTGCACCAAGGTCCGAACCAAAGTCCACGTTTTGATTCATTTTATACTCTTAGAAAGTTTGGTTTGGTTTTCGCCGTCATCATCTTTGCAAGCTGCATTTTGACATTGATTGGTTTGTACATGGACGTACGTCTGATGTCAGCGTGTTGTCAATTCGGCAGGATACTCTGACAACATGATGAACAGACGCATATTCTTACAACTATATTGTTATTTTAAGACATAATTACCTGCACCACCAATTATAAACAAGGCTAGTTCAAATTCGCCAAATGAACGTCCTTCGACGTGCGAACATTGCATTTGCGTTATAGTCATCAGACCATACTTCAAGTAAAAACCTCATCTCCTCCTCTCCCCATGTGCTACAATGGCTCATTTTCCCTGCCATCTGGTTTTTTTTTTCAGCTGTGCAGGAACCACCTAGCCTGGATGCCAGCCCGAACTCCACCCACAACATTTTTTGGTTCGGGAAGTTCGGTCTGGACTCGAATCCATTGAGGAGTAATTATGATCAGGCAAAAAATGTTCGGGCCAATCAAATTGCCAGGGTGGGCTTTATACGATGATGGACAGGTGATCTTCAGGGACGTAATCATCAGGTTATCAAAGAACGCATAACTGGTTTCCCTCAGAGATGACTGCAGCTGGAGAATTTAGATGTATAGATTGCGCTGTCGCATCTGTTTTAAAAGAAATCGACTGCACAATAATTTTAATAGACAAACAGAGAACTGCAATCAAGGCATTTGTCGATCGGAAAGATATTTTTGCTGTCCTTGCTACGGGATTCGGCAAAAGTGTATCTTATCAGCTGGCTCTGATGGTCGCTAAGAAGATGGGACGCAATGCAAAGCCTGTGGCCGTTGTGGTTTCTCCTTTAGTCGCAATCATGGAGGACCAAGTAAAAGAAGCAACACTCATTATTTAACTTCTAAAATAAGTAAGTTCTGTTGTTGACAACTGTGAAATGCAAAGTAGTTGCCTTACTGCGTTGCTCTGATTGGTTGTAGGTCTACCGACTATCCCTGACTATTTTGTTTTACCTGGTTCGGTTAAGACACGCCTCATAATCAAAGCCCAATGAAGCAGTTTCAGACTCACATTCTTACTAGAATATGAGTGACGAAGTCAGGCTAGGGACCACCGGAACTTCCTGTAAAAGGTCTGAAGGTCCGAACCAGAAATGCTTTCACAAACGAACCAAACCTTTGTTCAGTTTGATCCGGACCGAGACTACCTCTTTTCGTCTGACCAAAGACGGATGTTTGGTCTGGGGGAGGTTTCACACCTGTAATTTGAATTTGGACAAGACTGACAAGTCAGAAAGTTCAGACCAAACAAGGTAGGTTTTGAAAGGGCCCTAAAAGACATCAACCTCAACATTAGGAAGGATTTAATTTTATGATTGTGAATGGTAAGATTATTTTTTTACGTTTTGAAAGAAGACTTTTTTGCTCACCAAGGCTGCATTTATTTGATACAAATTACACTGAAAACAGCAATAACTGTAATTTATTCCCATGGTAAAGCTGAATTGTGTGTTACATGCTTTACATGATCCTTCAGAAATCATTCTAATATGATCTGATTTGGTTTGTTTAAGAAACATCAGAAAACACCAAACCTTTGAATAATATCCACAAAATTAGTACGTAGGCCACTGACGTAGGCCACTTTATGAAATGGCATCATCAAAAGTTAAAGTATTAACCACTGCCATTTCATCTCTATCATTCTGCATTTATTCAGCAAACTGTATTATGTCCTGTAACTTTAGTGATGCAATACGCTAGATGCCTTTTTGGGAGCAAGGGTCTGACCCCACTCAGCTTGGGAAGACATTGTGTTTATAGTGCTAACTTTTTATTAAAATCATGATCAATTTCTCTACACCCAAGTAGTCTATTGGAAAAATGTGTGAAAATTCTTTAAAAATGTTAAAACTGCTACACATTCAAATGATCTTCAATGTCCTCCAACCATCTCTGGTATAGTTTGTGGTTCTCCGTGGCTGTTTCTTTGCCATTGCAAGTTGATTTGCTGATACTTTCATTTCAGAATATATCAGCCATAACAATAACTTTACACACTTATACAGCCATTCAGTCTTCACGCAACCAGCTTCTCAATTTAGCTCGCTAGCAAAGCTGGAGAAATGCTCAAATGAAAATGTGCTTTCAATGATGCAAGTGAAGTGTTTTGCTGTCACTAAACCTAAATTTCCTGTCAGCCATCAAAAGTTAAAAAATTATTGCAGATCATATTTGGACAGCGTCACACAAGAGTGATATGTGGAATTACATTTCATTGTTTATGTTGTCATATTTTGTTTTAGAAATGATTGAATGAAACTGTCTTAATTGTAAGAAATTCACATGTAAATGCCATAAACAATGCGTTTGTATTTATTTAAGAAACAATTTTGAAGAAACTGATGACATTGGTAATGGCAAATGATAATGTGTTGTTGAAAATGACCCAAGTAACTGTTGTGCTAATGGATACTTTATTTTGTATTGCAAAAGCACCTTTACACTCATATTTGCAAACAAACACACAAGAACAATTACACAAAGATATTATTTTTGTGCAGTTCTAGGACAACAAACAATTGAACTTGTAAACTCATTTTGAGTCGGACATGATAAAATTGCTCAGGGAGTAAATCAACAACCATTTTGACTGATTCAGATTAGACTGCATTAAACTGATAACTCATGGGATCAAACTGGCTGCAGTGTTTTTTGCCGTGGGCAAGCGGTAATAACACAATATAAGGACATAACATAACACATAACACCCAGGATTTGTTTGCAATCACTTTCAGTTCAGACCAGGAGTATCTCTAGTGTCATCAGGACTGAGGCAAAAAAAGTATTTTTTTAAAATACTGTTATGAATGTATAAATTGTCTTTACTTGCAGTAGTTTTTCACAGTCTGTTTCATCGCTAACAAGTGATGTTTTGTTCTTTCAACATCGTAGGTTAATATCCATGTCATCCAGTGCTCTTTTTGTTTTCTATCTTATAAATAAATCCAGTTACGGGTGTGAGAAACCACTGCACACGGTGCGAGTGAACGTTCTGAAGGAATCAAACTGAATTGGAAACAATTTCTGAACCCATCCGTTCAAAAGAGTGATTCTAGTTCCGATCACACACGTGTCATGATTGCAGAAATATTATTACGGAAAAAAAATTCTCATGATGTGGGTCAAATTCATTGTCAAACAAGCTTTAACTAGAACTTGAGCACCAGTAAAAAGGGTCTCCTTGCATTTTTATTTATTAATTTAAAAGATTCAATTTTGAAGAAACAGATTTTTCAATTGTTATAAATATATGAATATGAATTATCTTTGCCTGCATAGGCTAAGTCACTCACAAGCTGCACATGCAAAGAAGATTTGCTTCATTGCTGACAAGTTGTTTTTTTCCAGATAAAATCTTTTTATCATGGAAATCTGCTCACCTACTTGCATATGAGACGATTCATAAGGATGGAAATAATTATAACGCACAATCACACACGCGTGCAGGGCTGCAGCAGCAGCAGTGACATGCCTTGAGATCCTGTTGCAGAACTCAGGCCTGTGTGTCTAAGTATGTGTGTGTTTGCGTGCGTGCAGAGGATCGATCCAGCCTTCGCTAGCACCAGGGCCCTGAGAGACATGAGGCGGGTAGAGCGAGAGGGGAATGGATGAAGAGAGAGAGAGAGCAGCAATAGCAGCAGCACAGCTATTCAAGCTAACTCGTTATGTCCAGGGCTTATTGGAAAACAGTCCGACTGAGGCTCGCCACTGAAATTAGTTATTGATCCTGCCTTCCCATCCCCAACCTGCCTCTCTCTCGCCCTCCTCCTCCCCCTCCGCTTTGGGACTGCAAAAGCCTCTTCTGCTGATTCCTACTCTTTTTCATTTGTTCCCCTCTTCCTCATTCGTTCCCCGGCTCTCTCTTTCAGCAGACACCCTTTTTCGTTCCATACACACATCCGTGTTTTACGTTTTCAGTCCTTTGTTGCCTAGAAGCAGCCTTCCGTGGTTTTGATCAGTTCTCTCTCTCTCGTCAGTGGCTCTGATTGGTTAACCTTCTGCCGATGCCTATCTTCTTCTAACACTATAACTTCTATCTCTTTGCCTACCTATCATTCTTTTTAATTCTGTTTTCTTTCCCATCCACTGCCTTCTGTCAACCTTGTAGTGCTATCGTTCTCCCTTGTTGTTCTTTTCTCATCCACGAATGACTTTCTTTTCCATTGCTCTTTTTATTTCTCGTCTTCGCCTCCTTTCTCTCAGCTGCATCAATTCTGCAGTCAGCTGCACACACTAGTTATAATTTAAAGGAAAGAGAGCGAGAGAGAGAGAGAGAGAAATGGAGAGAGACAGAGCTGAGGGATAAATGCAGATGTAATTGGTGCAGTGAGGGGAAAGAAATTAAGAATGTGGCATAATGGTTATGCCATAATCCTTGAAAATAGACATATTTACACACAAAACTAAACACAGCATTCACATATTAGCACACACAACAACTACAAGTAAAAAGCACATGATGCCATTGTGACTAATATATGATAAAGATTTATGTGAAGCTAAAAAATATGATTGTTGCAATCCAGCAAAAATAGTGTTAAACCTAAAGGTGAGTTAAAGTTGTAGTCAAAACTTGTTTTTGTGTAAATGAGATGCTGTTGTCAAGACACTGTGTGCTTTGTGTTCTGTCACCTGTATATAAGCATTAATAAGTAAAGAAACAGTGTCAAAGTGGCTATAACTCATCAAACAGATGCAAGAAAGAAAGACCAATTACAGTTCTGTAAGCAGAATTTCAGATATTGGTCAAATTTCTGCAGTTCGTGAGATTTTTATTACGGTTTTGAAAGAAACATTTCTAACATCGTTCTTACATATATATAAATATGGTATATCAAAAAAATTTTTGTAACCTTGGCCAGATCTGCGCCTTGCCACAATTCTGTCTCTGAGCTCAGAATTGCTATCAAAGGAACCTCATGATGGGAATCATGAGGTTCCTTTGACCTCATGATTCCCATTTGGTCTTACATGCATGTGAGCTGTAAGGTCTTATATAGACAGGTGTGTGGCTTTCCTAATCAAGTCCAATCAGTATAATCAAACACAGCTGGACTCAAATGAAGGTGTAGAACCATCTATTTCAGTTTTTCTTTTTAAATAAATGTGCAAAAATGTCAACAATTCCGTGTTTTTCTGTCAATATGGAATGCTGTGTGTACAATAATGAGGGAAGAAAACAAACTTAAATTATTTTAGCAAATCGTGAGCGTAGAATTATAAGGTTCTATCTCCATTTAGGGTAGTTCTGAGATATTGAGCATCAAAGTGTTTACATCCCAGCTGGCAAAACTGTTATGTAGTATAATCTTCTATTATAGCTTTATCTATTAATCTTTTCTTTTTTTTTTTTTTTTTTTACAAAAATAACACCACACAGGCATTAATAAACACCTAATGGATCAGATTATGTCAAAAACTCAATTTCGACCAAAATTGGAGATAGAACCTTAAAATTCTAAGCTCACAGAAATGGCTGCAAAATAACAAAGAGTGAAAATTTTAAGGGGGTCTGAATACTTTCTGTACCCACTGCACATATATATAGAACACATCTTTCTTTAATGTGTGTGAATGCTCATTTACGGCTCTTGTGTTGGTGGTAGTTTTCCATGAAAATCTTGCATTGTAAGTAACAATAAAAAGAGGTTCACCCCCCAGCTTTAGAGAAAGTTTTGTGGCATTATTTTGTGGCATTATGTTGTTGCTCTGGAGATGTATTGCCTTCGGTTTATGTTTATCTTTTTCATTTTCTTTCCTTTAGCAGGACAGAGAGAGGCTTCCACATTGCTTAATTTCATTCCTTCGGTCACATGAGCATTAGCATCTGGAGAGAACATTGAACTGACATTCTTAAGGTAGCTTTAACAGGTCAGGGTAAAGTTTCTGACTCAAGATCCCAGGCTGCATTGCTTTCTCATATCAAGAAGACACCACCAGGAAGGCAGCTTGAGAAGAACTTGGCCTCTGACTGGGCCATTAATTGAAGTGTCAATGATTTGTGCTCAAATTAAAATTGGAAAAATGAACTGAAGTGATTCAGTCAGGGAACGAGGAAGATTCTGTGCTTGGCAACAATGTTGTTGGCTCATTTATCCTGCTGCTGCCATTTGGCTACCAAAACCAGTTTCCTGGGAAAACAGTTGTCTGTTCATGTTTGTCAGGGTTCAGATTTAGGCAGCACAAATGAAAGGAAAATTTTACATCTAAGAAATAGGTTTAACTTATAATTCTCGGTTCCACTTTATTTCGATAGTCCACTTTAGACATTCTAACTATACGTAACTTTGCAACTACATGGTAACTAAGGCCCTGTTTACACAAGAACGCTCGCGGGTGAAAACGTAAAAATATTTTATCGGATGTGCCTTTCGTTTACACGGCGACGGCATTTTTGAGGCTTTAAAAACGCAAAAAAGTGAAACCACCCTCCAGAGTGGAAATCTTAAAACGCTCCACCGTCGCGTTCCCGTGTAAAGGGTAAAAACGCAAAAGTCTGCTTGACAGTGAAGGTTATACGCAGGCGCGTGGACTTGGTGTTGCTGTAGTATGCACTCCTAGCCACCTGGAGTGCATACTACATTGAATTTCTCAGACATTTGCGTCACCATTTGCACACGAATTTCCCACACAAAATGCTCGTCTAAACGCAGAATACAAAATGATGACGCAACGCCACTTTTGCGTTTCTCTTCAGAAACGTTTCCGTGTAAACATAGCCTAACTGTCATTAGAGTATTAGTAGACTGCTGTAGACTGTTAGGTTGAGTTAGGTGTTAGGGTGGTATGTTAGTAGAATAATTTGACTAGTAGTTGTAAAGTTACTTGTAGGCAGTAGAATGTCTGTTTGATAGCATCAAAATAAAGTGTTAGCAGATATTAAGCAGACAGTCAACTAATACTCAAATGAAAGTTAGTTGACATTCAGTTGCAAAGTTACTTATAGTTAGTGGAATGTCAAAAGTGGACTATCGAAATAAAGTGTTAACTAATTCTCTTCTTTCTGTTTAATTTTGACCCCTAAACCTTTTTCAGGGTTATTTTCATTTAGAACTTATTTTTCTTGTTTTAGTTTATTTATTTCACCCTATGGCTTTTAGTTTGGATTTTTATTGTTGGAATTGTCATGTTTAATGAAGGTGGGATATAACATTTGAATGTACCATTCAAAGCTTTGGGATCAGTGAGATTTCAATGCATTCTCATCCTTTAGCATCATATAGAACGCTATATGACAAAACGGCGCCATACTACGCACATGGCACCCGTTATCGTTAATATAACACGCGCTGTGATGGGTAGGTTTAGGTGTGGGGTAGGGTAGGGTAGTCTCATATTACGCTAAAGGATTTATGACACCTTGGGTTTGCGTGTTATATTAACGATGCAGGGTGCCATGTGCGTAGTATAGCGTAGTAAACTGTTTTCATTTAGTTTTTGCTAACACTGACAGCTTTACAATTTTACCAAGAGACTACTGAAGCAGAAGTTATGTTTTGTAGTCAAACAGGAAGCAGTAACCTCAGCTAAATTAACCCTCCCGCTCTTTACGCTCCATACGCTCTTGCTCTCTTCTGATCTCACTAGGCTGGGAAACAGAGCTCCAGGAGGAGAAAACTAAGGAACGGGAATAGTAAAGGGGGGTGGTGGAGAACACGGGAACAAAGCAGGAATTTAAATGGAACCCCTCATCCTCCCCTCCTCCCTTCGAACCCCCTCTGCACCCCCTGCCCAAATGCCTCCCAGCCCCCGCCTTTTCATGCGCCTGTCAGGGCTCTGCAGTGCGGGGGTAGCTCTACAGCTTGGCTTCAGGGGGAGTGTGGTACGATAAGGTTCTTCATGCCGTGCATGGTTGTGGGATGTGGCAGGGAGGGTGTATTAGGGTCATTGCGAGAGCAAGATTGTGAGGTGAAAGGAATGTTTACTTTATTGGGATCCCCCACTTGCTCTACCAAATGGAAAAAAAGTGCTTCCTGGAACCTACCACATATCACCTGTCTCTGGTTTAGCCTCTTTGTGTGTGTGTGTTTGGTGTAAAGTCCATTAGACCTCTACATTCTAGTATGGTTGTCCAATAACCCACGTTCCAGAGAGGGAGCTGGTCTCATGGCTAACCAAGAGTAAAGATTAACCGTAATACATGCAACTCTATAAAACAAATGGCTTGCGAGCACCTCCTGGAGGAATCACCTCTCTGTTTTATGAGAGAAATGGTATCCTTCTCAACAAATGAGATGACTTGTGATCTATGGAAACGAGAGCTCTTCACTCTCTTCCATGTAGGAAATGACCTCCAGAATTCAATAAAAGACAGGGTTTTCTACAATACAGGAATAGCAGCCATTCATAGTGCAAATATATCAATGGTGAAATCAATTTGCTGGCCTTGATGTGTGATTTTGTACTGTGCTTGCTATTTTTAGAATATTAAATGGACAATTCACACAAAACTGACAAACATTTACTCATCCTTATGTCAATCAGACATGACATTCTTTCTTCTGTGAAACATAAAGATATTTAAAAGAGGGTTGGTAACCTTTCCGATTTGGTTCCCATTAACTTCCATTATATTTTTGACCATACAAAGGAAGTCAATGGAAACCGTTACTACTGAATAACATGAGGATGACATGATTTTCATTTTTTTTGGTAGACTATCCCTTTAAATCAAGTTGTCTTGAAAATATGCTAAAGCGTTTTTAGCACAATAATAAAAAAGGTCAGAATCTTTTTCAATAGATATAAATATCATGTAATATCTCCATATGAGTTGGAGTCCTTTCGTCCTTCCACATAATATTGATGCAATCTGAAAATGTGAGTCAGGAAAACAGTCATCTCCTTCCATGAGTTCTTTCCTCCACCCACCATTTCCCCTTATTGCACAGAAATAGACAGGAAGTGCGTCATAACTAAAGGAAGTACTTCCAGGAAACGGAGCAAAAGCACAAAATAAAGAGGGCGGATTTGAATATGGTGAAGAATTTGGCAATCCTTTCTTTTACTTATTTGTTTCATCAAAATGTGCAATTAAAAAATACAATGAGAATAGAATTATTTAGTTCTAACTGAGTCTGAGTCCTATTCTTAAACAGCTGAAACTCACTTCTAAAAATCAAAGTAGTGCTGTGACAAATAGGTTAAGCTGTGCAACTTAGCAATTAGCCTGCAGGTGGTGCTCTAGTTCCTATCCACTGTCATGTGATTAGCGTAGTAGGAACCATTAGCCATGAGGTGGCACTGTTAGTTAGGGCACTTCCCAGTATTCTTGACCCAGCACTTGCGAGCTACTTAGTGCTGCTAGCACAGGAAGAGATGAAGTGGACTATTTGGCCCAAAAAAAGTACATGGGGCTGAGTTCAATGACTGGAAATCACAGCGGAGATAGGGCAGGGAGCGGAGGTGAGTCAACCTCATCTGCCTCAGCAGGACTCTTGAGCCTACTCATGCTTTTATCAGCATGAAGATCAGCAATACATTCACCGCCTCACTTTGTTGAGGAAAAATCTAAGTTGTTCCCGTTTACGCACTAACAATACAATTTCACAGTTTTGGGAACAAGGACAAGTGGTTCAATTGAACCTCAATTAATTTGGTTTAAACGAACATCTTATCAAATGTAAAGGGCCTTTTAAATGTTCCAAAAATGTTCAAAGTCGCTATACATAGACCTATTTTAAGCTACTCAACTTGAAGGCAGTAGTTCACTTTTAAAAAAAAAACTTTTGCTGATTATTTACTCACCCCCATGTCATCCAAGATGTCAATGTCTTTCTTTCTTCAGTTGAAAAGAAATTAAGGTTTTTGATGAAAACATTCCAGGATTTTCTCCATATAATGGACTTCAATGGGAACCAAAAGGTTCAAGGTCCAAATGAGAGTTTCAGTGCAGCGACACCAGACGATGAATAAGGGTCTAATCTAGCGAAATGATCTGTCATTTTAAAAAAATAATTAAAAAGTTTAAGTTTTATAAGCACAAATGCTTGCCTTGCTTTGTTCTGTGATGAGCGTTTGCGACTCTCCTGTTCAAACTCGTTCATCAAAATGAACAAATCTTTTTTCGAATCATGACTCAAAGGGTCCTAAATAAGACCCTTATTCAGCGTCTGGTGTCATTGAAAAAGCCCTTTGAAGTTTCACTGAAACTCTCATTTAGACCTTGAACTGTTTTGTTCCCATTGAAGTCCATTATATGGAGAAAATCCTGGAATGTTTTCATCAAAAACCTTAATTTCTTTTCGACTGAAGAAAGAAAGACGTGGACATCTTGGATAACATGGGGTGAGTAAATTATCAGCAAAAGTTGTTTTTTTTAAGTGAACTCACTCCTTTAAACCTTAACAGGTTCAAGTATATTTTTCTTCCTCATCTAACAGACAACCTCATTAACACAAGTTTTGCCAGCTCAACCTATAACAATGTTCTTCTACCACACTTTCCATGTGCCTTTGCATGGAGGCATAAAGAAGAGCAGGGTGGTTGTGTACTGTAGGCAAAACTGTCTCTGTCAAAGTTAGGTTTAATGTGAGCTCTAAACCCTTTTCAGCTCCAGAGTAGCTCTTGTTTACCAGGAAGAAAATGATGTGGGACATTACATAAGATTAAGTCTGCCTTTCACAAAAAGAGCAATCTTTAAAACCAGTTTGTTGAATGTTAACTAGGCTACATCACACCAAGAAACAATATCACCTTCTGTGTTGGGTGTGTGACGTGCCAAATAGGTTGAATGACTCTTCAGGGTGTGGCAAGGCAGGTTTGTGTTTGTTCGCATGTTTTGTGTACTGGCTACTGGTAATTTAATCCAAAATGTTACTTTTAATTTAGCAATCTCATTTTAATCATAAATTAACTACTTGTTAATAAAAGCTGCAGTCCAAAGCTTTTTTGGGTTAAAAATGATCCAAAATCATTTTTTGAGCAAATAGGCATAACCAGCCAGTGTTTAAAAAGTATCTGCTTGCCTTACTGTAGCTCAATTCAAAGCGGTAGGCTAAGCTTGTAATAATGTTATTAATTCCAGTGGTACTGGTGGATTTCTGCGAGAGATTCGAGAATGTCTTTGCGTCATTACAGTACGTCACATCTGAACACAAAGGAGTCTCGGCTAGTAGGCTATATTGCGTGTAAAAACTTTACTTTATTCAGCATTGTATTCTCTTCCGGGTCTGTTGTCAATATGCATTCAGTAACGCTGATGACGTAAGACGCTGCTGACGTGTATCTGGTGGGTCAGTGTATTTGGGTTCAAATAAATTTGGCTGGGCAAAAAATGCAAGTCTTCCTCCTTTAGACATGTTTGCAAAGCTCGAATCGCACCAGATAACACGTCAGCAGTGCCTTACATCATCAGCGTCACTGAATGCGGCTTGACAACAGAACCGGAAGACAATACAATGCTGAATAAAGTCATAGTTTTTGTTATTTTTGGACCAAAATGTATTTTCGATGCTTCAAAACATTCTAACTAACCCACTGGTGTCACATGACTACTTGATGATGTCTATATTTTCTTTCTGGACAAGGACAGTATATCGTACATATATTTTCAAAGGAGGGACAGAAAGCTCTTGGACTAAATCTAAAATATCTTAAACTGTGTTCCGAAGATGAACAGAGGTCTTATGGGCTTGGATAATAATTTTCATTTTTGGGTGAACTAACCCTTAAACGATTGTTAGATTTAATCAGCGCGATTTACTGCAATGATTTTTTCCCTTTAGTTTGTCGGAACCAGAACAAAAGTGGATGTTACTTGTTCAGATAACATTTTCCGGTGAGAATTATTATGTTGGTCATACTTCCGAAAATAATAATCTGTGATTCTGAATGACAGAATCCACAACGGCATAGCAACTTACAGCTGCACAGTCGCTTCAAACATTGGATTCATCCGTGTCGAGACACAACTCACATAAAGTCGATAATTCCGCAATAACTGCAATTGGCTTTATGCACAGCTGCACTACTTCCTGAACTTCAGCCAGCTCCTTGTTTCCTGTCTGCCATTATTGGACAAACTGATTAATCTAGGTGTGTCTGATTATTGTTGCCGTGACTACTGAGGTCAGGCACACCTGAATTAATCAGTTTGTCCAATAATGGAAGACAGGAAACAAGGAGCAGGCTGAAGTTCAGGAAGAAGTGCAGCTCTGCATAAAGCCAATTGCAGATTTCGAACAGAGATGGCGACAAAGAAGAAAAACTGCATACTGCAGCTTTAACTACTTAACTGTGTGCTCTTTTTTTAAATACTGTGTGTGGCAAGATTGTGGTTGTACATAGATCTCATCATTAATTTCTTTGGTGTTTATGCCCCCAGAATGTCGTGGCCAAACTATGGATAATTTTGATTGGCTGTTGGCCAAGTTGGCCCTGCCCATTTAAATATGACATTTGTCCTTACAGATTGAATTTGACAGTACTGCGTTTGGAAAGTCAGGTGTATCTTACCCCAAAGAATGAAAAAAAAAAAGTTGCTTATCAGCATGGAAAAAATTACAACACCATTTATAAGGCTCTAGAGCTCAGAAGAACCATGATCAGAGCATAATGTCTGAATGGAGACTGTCTAGAAAAGTAAATTGTACACAGTCTATAATGGATGTTGATATAATTTTCCACTATAAGCTACATATTTAAATGGATTTTTATACCTTCAACTCTACCCAATTTAATTTTGAGCTATTCAATTTAACCAAGTTTAAAAAGAAAAAAGAAGAAACATGAAATTATTGAACAAATACATAATGCTAAAACAGTGAGAGGCTGTCCACACTGAACTATTGTAAATCCATTTGTCCTTGATGTCAGAAGCAGTGCAGAGGTATGTGGAGTACGTCAGAAATAGAACGTGGCTTGAGTTTACTGATGGGGATTTGTTGCATCATGCCACATTTAGACAGAATCACTGATATAATGGATTATATTGTCTTTTGTGTCACATTGAGGCACTTACATCCAGTGTAGACACAGCATTACAAGGAGGATCTATCTTAGCCTACAAAAAAAGTTGTAGAAATTTGCCAGAAATGTTGTGCTGCAGTTGTGCAGTTTGATATTAATTCCTACATGGATACCATTGGAGAAGCATCAATATTAAAGGACAATAAAAACCATACAGTTTGCAGTTGGCTTTAATCACTTTGTATGTGTTTATTAAAGAAAGTTATGGAGATGATTTTGTGTTAATTCTTGTTCTTAGGATGAGACGTTTAACCGAGGTCCTGACTCTCACAGTGGTCATTAAATATTAGGGGTTTAACCGTCGCATCATCCAGGTGGATGCTGCACACTGGTGGTGGTTGAGGAGATTCCCCCTTCCATATGTGAAGCGCTTTGAATACCTGGAAAAACTATTATCATTATTATTCATTTTGAACTTTTACCAAATATTTTTATACCAACCTCCAACTTAACCAAATTTCTTTTATTTAGTTCCAAAAGTAAAAAAAAGTAAACATTTTATACTACAACAGCAACAAAGGACAAAAGGGGCTAAAGATGAAAAAATGTGTGGATTTTAGCCACCTTCATAGTTGTGTCAAATGTTATACACAGCACCATTTTGTTCAATGTTCGAAACTACTTCAGTATAAATGTGAAAAGTAATGCTGAAACGCTCCTTGCCTACTTAGACATTATATTTTATTTCTATATTTAGGAATTATATTTCTACATTTAGGAATTATATTTCTATTACTTAGATTTAGGTGAAAGTTAAAAAAGTGCTATATCAAATTAAACAAAAGAACCTGATTTAGAAAATACCAGCTCTCTTATTTAACATCCATTAACCTGATTGCAAGTCAAATTGTAACACTGAAGTGGAATGTTGATTTGTCTACATCAAAATTATTCCTTCTTACCAAATTTCTAAGTGGTTAAACTCACTGTGAAGTAGCCAATAACCTTTTCAAAAAACAGAATATTAGCAATAACCTGGTCACGCATGGCCATGTAAACACCGGCGAAAACCCGAATATGCTCATATTACGGTTTTTAAAAACCTGAATATGATCCCTGGGTTACCCCTTTTCTAATCGGAATATTTGGTCAAGTAAATGCCAATCGGCATCTCCCCATCAAAAGGAGCATTGATTTGTGTTCTGCGTTTCTCAAGGAATCTTGGTCTTTTGAGTAGGCAACTTCTTGTATGGGCCGTCTGGTATACAAAAACCAGCGTGCAGTATACAGGAAGTAAACAAGAAGTAGAGGTAAACATGGCGAACGTAGCACAGCACCATACTTTTGGAGTGAGGAGAAAACTTTCTTTATTATTACATATGCGATCGATATCTGCCCTGAACTATTCATTATCTGCGTGCTGCTGCTGCTGTTGTTGTCTTTGGATACAGGAAGAAGAATCGGAAAATATTGTGTCTTAAGGTTGTCTGTACATCCAGACGCTAACCATGCGTCGCCATTTACATTAGCATATTGCCCAATTGATTACAAATTCAATGTATACAGGAGTAACTCTCTCTGATCACTAGTGATGTATGTCTCAAGACCGGTCTTGGTCTCGAGACCACTTCTGCGTGGTCTCGGTCTTGTCACGGTCTTGACGGTCTTTGGTCTTGGTCTTGCTTGGTCTCGGACCTCTCGGTCTTGTCGAGGTCTCGCTGTCTGAGACCGAACATAGTGGTCGGGGGATTACTGTAGCAATACAATATTACAATATCCACAACGATATCCGCAACAGATTGAGGCGCGCGTCCGCGTGAAGACACGGTGTGCGCAAGCCACACAATAAAACACTGATCCCAGCGGCAACGAGCACTTCGATCACTTGATTTTAAAAACACATATCATGTACAGTTATTGATGTATTCATATTTAGTAAAACACATATCAGTGACATGATAGGTTTTAACTTCATTCAGGAGATTTTGGGTAACTGCACAACTGACAGATGACTTTAAGCGCACAGCCAACGGTGTGTGTGTGTGTAACCATAGCGACAAAAGAACCAACTTTCGGTTCCTGCACTTAAGCTTATAATTTCGTTTTTTAAAAATATGTATGTATTTAAAAGTTGCAGAATGGATTCATGTGGAGACTTGGAAATGGCAGAGATAGACAGGCAATGCAAAACAAAATCTTACAAGTTATTGCTTAGCTTCAACAACACTAGTCTGTTTTTTTGTCTCGGTCTTGGTCTCGGTCTCTGATCTCGAACTTGGTCTGTCTTGGTCTTGGTCTTGTCTTGGTCTCGATACCCTCTGGTCTTGGAAGTGTCGTGGTCTCGGTTTAGGCGGTCTTGAAAGTCTACTGATCACGCATGTAAACGGGTTATTCTGAATGTTTCAGAAACCCGAAAGTGACCTTAACCTTACCATAACCCGAATATTGACAGCTTGTAAAAATAGTCAGTCTGTTACAAATCAACCTATGTTACAACAGTCTCCAGTCTCCCCAAAATAACTTATGACATTTAGTATAAACAAAACAGACACAGAAAATCAGACACTTTTTCAGAGTGCTATTTACTAATGTGACTCGCTAAAGTAAAATTGTCCTCTCTCTCCCTCCCTTCTCCCTTCTGTTGAGTCAAACTGTAACATTTACTTCTCCATCTCAACTGCTTTGCCGTTTCTCTCCCTTTCGCCCTCCCTCTCACTGATTGGAGATTAAATGGGCATCCTGCCAGTTTTTCATATTTCCTGGCAGCAAAGGGGCCAGCCAACTTCCTGGAGGGGAGGGGCTTACTGAAAGGTTACATTTGCACAATGTGCCTATGGAAAAACACAGAGTGGGTAGAGAACACAAGATAGGGAGAAAGAGAGAGGGGAGGGGCAGCAGGGGAACAGAGAAAGGGAGGGGAGCTTGAGAGAGCGTTAGGCAGCTTGGGCTAAACTAAACGACTCTACCATTCTGCTGTGCTCGGGTAATGGAAAAAGCCCTCCAGGGGAATATTCAGCATGCAAGAGTATCGAGTTGCTCTCCATCATTACAATGCTGCCTAACACCCCCCCAACCCCACCCCACACACACTCCCCTTTCGGTCCCTCCCCCGCAATGGCCCCCTCCTCCCTCCTAAAGCTTCATTTTTCCCTCCTTTTTCTCCCGTCCATGCGTCTGTGAAATGAAAAGGCTTTCTGGGAGGCTAGCTGAGGGCCACAGGAGGTTGTCTAAGCCTGGCCTATCTGAAGTCGATGTATAGGTGTTCGTGTGCATGTATGTGTTTGTGTGAGAGGCAGAAGCTGGTTGATTGGTTATGGGAATGGAGCTGTAGTCGTATTGGTTTATGTGTTGTAGATACATAATGGAAACAAACATCCTTGTCATTATCTATTCATAGAAAGACAGGGAGAAATCGATGGAGATAGGAAGTGGTTGCCGTAAAGTCATTTAGTTTGTTAAACATTTTAATTTGAATGTACAGCTGTTAATGCGTCTGTTGAGACAAAAAAAACAAAAAAACCATTCGCATGGTTTCAATGTGATGGAATTTTGTCTTATTGCATGCAAAGTATTGCGATTTAGATTTGAGTTTGTTTTAAAAATGGAACATAATAGACTGAACACCTAAGACGAAGATTCCAAAATTCCAAAGGTTTTCAAATCTCGGTACCATCGCACGGTGAAGAAAACTGACCAACCCAATGAGATTTGCACTTTTGGCAACATGACCAGAGCTGCTTTTACATAAAACTATGGCATGGTGGAACTCACAAACAGACTATTTTGCTAAGCGATAGTGAATAGCAGAGGAAGAATCCGGAACATCTCTTTTGTCTCTTGTACTCTTGATAAACACTATTGAGATTACATTAACCTGGCTGTTTGAGAACACACTGTTTGACTTCCTTTTCTTTGCCGTTACAAAACGGAAAGTTGTGCACTACTTTCCTTGTGTACCACTGTTTTTCAGAAACAGTCAGAGAGAGAATTTGCATTGGCAGGTTTTTTTTTCACGAACTGGTCTGAACAGCATGCTAAAATTCCTGTTGTTGTAAACAGGCCTAAAATGTATACCTCAAAAATGAAATAAATTTCCTCACCCTCATGTTGTTCCAAACCTACTTTATATGACGTTTCATTTTATTTTTATTTTATTTTTTCTGTTGTGGAACACAAGAGTGCACATTAAAAAAAAAAAAAAAAAAAAAATATATATATATATATATATACATATACATATATATATATATATATATATATATATATATATGTATATATGTGTGTGTGTTTTCTTTCATACAATGAAAGCAATGTTGTTTACAATCAATTTTCTTTTTTATTGTATGGAAATATCTTCTTTTTAATCAAAACTTTTGGATAGACAGAAATTCCAATTTCCAAATTCCAACAGAGGAAAAGCTAAATTATTGTCCCCCAAATCCTTTTCATGTCTGTTTGAGCTCTAGCACAGCAGCCACATACTGAGAGGTTACTACAGTTTAGCACAGCACAGCCAAGGCATGCATCGTCCACAAGACTCCTTTACTCTCTCATACAATCTTTTTTCCCAGTAAACTTCTTCTTTTCTGTGTCCCTTACATTCTTTCACACAAACACACACACACACACACACTCTCTCTCACACTCTCTCTCTCTCTCTCTCTCTCTCTCTCTCTCTCTCTCTCTCACACACACACACACAGTGGTTTATGGGGACTTTCCATAACTTCTACAGCTTTTGCATAAATCTGAACTTTTAAAGTTATTGTCTAAATTTCCAGCATCATTACTCCAGTCTTCAGGAGAACAAGATCTTTCAGAAATCATTTGAATATGCTGTTTCGCTGCGCAATAAACATTTCCTATTATTATCAATGATGAAAATATTTGTGCTGCTTAAAATTGTTGTGGAAACAGTGAATCTTTTTGGGGAGGATTTTTCGGAAAGTTTAAGAGAACAGCATTTATTTGAAACAGAAATCTTTTGTAACAGTAAATGCTTTCACTCACTTTTAATAATTTAGTCCTTGCTGAATTATAATTTTTTTAAAATATATTTACTTTATTTTTGAAATATATTTTTCTCCTTATTTTTTTTAAACCGAGCCCAAACTTTTGAGTGGATGTATATTTAGTGATGCGCGGGTCTGACTCTGTAACCCGCGGCGCCTGGGGTAACCCTGCGGGTCGGGTTGCGGCGAGTAAAGAAATTGTCACTTTATTTGCGGGGGCGGGGTTGGGGCGGGGTCATTAATTATTTTTATTTATTTTTTTATCCATGTATGTTGCTTGCAATTTCCAGCCTATATTAAATATTTGGGAATATCTATTTTCATATTTTATAAGGTTATTTGATAAGGTTACAATATTCGATTGCTGTAGCAACGTAACTTGCGTGACGTTCCCAAACCTTTGGTGTCAGCGTGACACGTGCACGGAAGCGGCGCGCCAAGCAGCTCCCGCCGCCAGCCTCGACAACAACAACAACGGAGAAATATAAGTGAAGATGGAAGACGAGGGTGTGGGAGAAATTGAGATTGGGAATATACATGATTAAAAGAAAAAAGGTCAGGCTGCTAAATCTATATGTTTGGGAGCGGTTCTCCTAAGTACAGTAGTTGCAGGCTAGCAGGAGAGACAACAGTCGTGTGAAAAATATACAAACAGTAGCAGCCACAAAATGTCCACTTCCAGCATGTCAAGACATATTTGTGGGGGTCTAAGAAATAAAAAAAATGGTTTAGCCTATTAGATGAATACAAATGCTGCTTTGTAAATGTTGAAAATGTTTATTAATATGACCTGATTTATGGTTCATATTCATAATCGTCTGTTGTTGCCAGTTTACAAGGCAATGTTTTCAAGCACTTTCAGGCTTAAAATAAAGGCTATTTTCATTTACATTACAATGCCTAGTAGCTGCTATGTCTATTTAACGGTTGCGGGTGCGGGGCGGTGCGGGTTGTAAAAATAGAGACAGTGGTGCGGTGCGGGCTGGGGCGGGCCAAATAATTCCATAAAAGCGGGAACTCGCGGTTGGAAAAAAAGCCGACCCGCGCATCACTAATGTATATGTATTTGCATATTCATCATTTTCCTCAAACCATTCCTGAACAATGTGTGCGGTGTGCATTATCCTTCTAAAAGAGGCCACCTCCCAAGAGAACACCATCGTCATCAAGGGTTGTACCAGTTAGGTGGCATGCGTCAAATTTACATCCACATGAATGACAGGACCCAGGGTTTCCCAGCAGAACATTGCCCAGAACATCACACTCCCTCCACTGGCTTGTCATCGTCCCACAGTGCATCCTGGTGACATCACTTCCCCAGGTGACCTTTTTCCGATGCTCCACACTCATTAGAGATGCAGTGAGGAAATTCTCACACTGGTAAATAAACTTGCAACAACCCCGGTATTACTAATAACACCAGGAGGTAGGGGATATTATATAAAATCACATCATGTGAGGGTACATGGGGTATTGAAATCGCTTTATGCACGTAATCTTTTCACTTTCACAAGTAAATTTGAGATCATACTCCGTGTATATGGAGCGACAGTACTGGCCTCACATTTTACAAGATAAGGTATCTTAGCCGATGACGTTCAGGATCAGGTGTGCTTCAGATCCTTCGCTGTCGTGTTGCCATCTCTCCAAACTCTAGTCACATGATAAGTGAAATCTTACTCGTGCTGTAATGTGCCAATGCTGTATAAAGCAGAGGCTTTCATTTTAAAATTGTTACGTCCATTCGTAAAAAGTAATGCAGTCGGTCTACGGCAGAAGACCGTGTAAAACTGACTACCGTAGCAAGCCTCAACGTTTGCGTGGCCATTCTAGGCACTTTCGAGGGGTGGACAGGGTCATCATAGGCACTCTGATTGGTCCGTGGCCACACAGAGTGTAATGCACTGTGTTGTGATGCATTCAAATTTTGTGTGACTTGTTCCACAGTGGACTTTCTGTTGGCTTGGACCAGACGTCTTCGTTGTCTTTATGAAACGATCAGCCTTGGGCACCCAACACTCTGTCGCCGGTTTGTGGTTTGTCCTTCCTCAGATCACTGTGGGTAAATTCTCACCACTGTTGACTGGGAGCCACACACAAGCCTTGCTGTTTCAGAGATACTCTGACCCAGTCACATCAAAGTAGCTCAGATCTTTATTAATGCCCATTACTTCAGCATCCAACACGTTGATTATGAGATACGATTGTTTGCTAACCATCTAATCTACCCACACTTTACATGGCCTTGTTAGTAGATGATCAATATCACTTCACCTGAGACTGGTCATGTTTTGGTTCATCTGTGTAAATGCACCATTTCTGTTACAGAAAACACAAAGTATAAGCTTGAAAACAATGTTAAGTGATGTTAAAGAGTAAATGAACTGGAGACATAAATAATAGCTTTTTCATTAACAAAATGAAGTATCTTGATTATTTTTGGTTTGTTTTGTAAGGTATTCATATATAAAATGTAACAATTGGAACTCAAAAGAGGGTCATATGGCAATTGATGAGGGTTTCCAGGACAAATGCAAAGATGCAGGCAGCACAATGCTACACAAACTAATGTGTAGACTAATCATGGACCATTGTTCTCAGACACCAACTTGATCAGAGTGAAAACCAATCTGGTTTCCAGGAGAACTCATTTGATCACCTCCATAGACCACATGAGAACTGAAGCTGAACGAAACACGTCCATCGAACGCAGCTCTTGTACAGTAAATCATCCACCCACTGCAATCAGGCTCTGACATCCTTTATTTCACCGGAGGGATCCAGTCCGTTTGTAACTCGTTTTAATCCCATTGCATTCTCTCTGTATCCCCCTCCCCCCTCCTCTTATGCTCATTGTGCGTGTCTGTTTCCCATACCAGACAGTGTCTAGACCGAAGCAATTACAGACAGCGCTTGAGCGCCTTGCCGCGGCCTGATGTTTGAGGGCCCTGGGACTGTCCTGGCAGCGGACAGCAAGAAGAGGGGAGGGAGGAGGTTTACTGGAAGGCCTTATCATCTAAACATTTCATTTGCTCAAATGGTTTGGAAGAACACCTCTTATTGTTCATCTCACCTCTTAATGCTCATCTTCTACTTGGAAAATCAGGACACTCTTATGGAGTCCGGGAGAAATGAGGATGAAGAGGTGAAAGATATAAAGGCTTCAAGGAACCAGCTTTCCTTGGCCGGGCCTACATCTTCAGGTTTGTGCAAGAGGCTGAAAAGAGAAGGGATTGGAAATTCCCTGCTGTATGGAGATGGAGGAGGGCTTTTGAATCTAAATATGAAGCTGTGAGATTGAGAAAAGTAACATAAATATTTAATCATGAGCATCTCATTATGGGGCATCTATTTTTATGCATTATGAAGCTTCAAAAAGATCACCTCTTAATTACAAAGAGTTAATATGATGATCAAACAATTTACACATTTCTCAAGATTAATGTGTATCTCTTCCTATATTGACACACCGAAATTAAATTTTTGGTCGAAATTTAGCAAAATTGTATAAATAGTATCTATGTGGTTCAATGTGGTTAATCCATGTCATACTAAAAAATCACTAAGAATGCCCATATGATCAACCATGGCTATACAGTCAGCATCAAGTCGAAAGTTTTCACCAAATGTTCCCGGTTTTCGGATGATTTTGTGAAATTGAGAGCTTAACACCAACATAAAGATAAATCATTCCTCACTAGAGATGGCAATTAAGTAATATAACAATTCTGCTTCCAATTTCAATTTCACTGAAAGATTTTTGTTCCCTGATAGTTCTGTTAGCGATTGTCTGAGTAGTTTTGTGAAAGAAAGAACAGACACTATTTGGAAAACAGTTCTAATTGCATAATAAGCCTGTTGTGAACTTCTTAGATAATTTCAGATTTTAACCGAATATTAACAAAACAGAACTAAATTATATAAAAATTTATAGGAGAAAAAACAGTTCCCATATACTGTAGCAACTGTGCTGATATTACATTATACATTATGTTAAATGTTAGTTCACACTAAATAAAAATTCATCACTCTTATGCCATTCCAAACCTGCATGATATTTAATCTTCTGTGAAACATACAAGAAAATATTTTGAAAGATGTTTGTGATCAGTGTTTGTCCCTATGATGAAAGTCAATGGGGTCCGATGTTGTTTGGTCTAGTTGCTTTGGACTTTCATTGTTCATGTTTAATATATCTTTGTATTCCACAGAAGAAAGTCAGGCTTAAACTACAAAAGGGTGAGTAAAATGATAACAGAATTTTCTTGGGTAAAGAATAAAACTATTCTTTAAAAATAAGAATTGGTTCTGTACAAATCTCTTTCTTGGTCCTTTAAACATACAAAATATTCTTGTGTCAGTAATGAAATAAATATGTCACAGACAGTATCATACATACCTCCATACTATACATCACCCTCATGTATGTAGTCTGCCTTACCCACAGTTCTCTCTAGTTGTCAAAACTCTCTCTTTCTTCCTCTTTCCGTCTGGCCTTACTGTAGCTCCCTTTCTCCTCCACCTCTATTTTCAGTCTTCTCACCTGCACTTGTTTTACCCTCTCTCTCTCTCTACCACTAACTCTCATTTCTCTCTTATTTGTCTGCCTCTCTCTACCCATCCTTCTCTCTTTCGTTCTATCTCAACCCAAAACCCCTGCAGTGGTGTACTCCCACCCACTCGCACTGACACTGACACTGACACACAGAGGCGGCTGTGTGTGCGCGTGTGGACATCATTACTCTCCCATCGCCATAGACAGGGTGACTTCAGCGGGAAAGAATGCTCTCTCCTTCTGCTCTCTCTATGACTTCCTCCTTTTCCCAGAGCCTCTGCCCTCCACTCCACACAGCACAGCACACGAGCAAACAAACACACACTGGGTTTCCATGTTTTATGGAGACTTTCCATAGATGTAATGGTTTTTATACTGTGCAAACTGTATATTCTGTCCCCTTACACAAACTCTACACCTAAACACACAAAACTTTCTGCATTTACAGTTGATGGAGATTTGTGGGCTACACATCCAGGGCATGAAGCTCCTGTTCCACCACATCCCAAAGATGCTCTATTGGGTTGAGATCTGGTGACTGTGGGGGCAATTTTAGTACAGTGAACTCATTGTCATGTTCAAGAAACTGATTTGAAACGATTCAAGCTTTGTGACATTGTGCATTATCCAGCTGGAAGTAGCCATCAGAGGATGCGTGTTGTGGCTTCACAAATGCTTTGCTGCATACTTCGGTTGTAACGAGTGGTTATTTCAGTCAAAGTTGCTCTTCTATCAGCTTGAATCAGTCGGCCCATTCTCCTCTGACCTCTAGCATCAACAAGGCATTTTCCCTTTTTCACACCATTCTTTGTAAACCCTAGAAAGGGTTGTGTGTGAAAATCCCAGTAACTGAGCAGATGAAATACTCAGACCAGCCCAACTGACACCAACAACCATGCCATGCTCAAAATTGCTTAAATCATCTTTCTTTCCCATTCTGACACTCAGTTTGGAGTTCAGGAGATTGTCTTGACCAGGACCACACCCCTAAATGCATTGAAGCAACTGCCATGTGATTGGCTGATTAAATAATTGCATTAATGAGAAATTGAACAGGTGCTCCTAATAATCCTTTAGGTGAGTGTATATAGTTTGAGTAGGCTACACTCAAAAAGAAAAATGTTCTTGTCTAATCAACTTAGAAGATAATTAATATGGTTCAGATAACATAATATTTTGAGTTTCTGTTGATTAAACCTTAATCTCCTTTGTGTATTAACTTATTTAGTTTGTATTACTGTTTTTACTCATTTGTATTAAGTGTAGTATTAACTCGTAACATTTTACATTTTGGCATATTACTGCATGTTTGCCAAACTACCACATATGATGCATTGATGTTGGTCACCACAAAATGTCACACAAAACCAGATGAAATGTGACTGGTGTTTTAACAAGACAATTAGACACACCTTTATATCTGAATGGACAGTTCGTGAACAGAATAAACTAAAGTATGCTGCAGATTTAAGTTATTAAGATCAGTATTTTTTTAGTAGGCCTGCAAAAGTCTTGGGTAAGAATATCTCCTAGTACTTAAAATAGAAACTTAAAAAAAGAGCCCATACCCTTAACACTTACACTAAATATAACACTAACATTTGTTTGTAATTACACTCCCGCTTGATGGTAGAGATTATTTTGAAGCTATTTACTTATTAAATACAAATCTTTTATAAAAAGATACATATAATAAAATAAATAAAGTAAATGGATATCCAAAATGTGGTGGAATCCAAATATGCCTAATAGTCAATGTCTGTCATGTCGCTGACTCTGCACACTGTCCTTCAAGCATCTTTTCATTCAACACAATCATTACGGGATGATGGCTGTGCCCTTGGTGAGACCGTTCTTCTGTGTGCAGTCAAGGCACTTTGTTTGACCTGCCTTTCTCTCCTCCAAAACCCATTCTGATGCACCGGCAGCAATTAAAGACACAGGCCCGGAGGCCGGCACAGTCGGTCATTAAAGAACGATCAATGATGGACCCAGTGGTGTCCAAAAAGGTAAAGGTCTAACACCTGCCCCACATATTTTTCTCTGATGTGATGGAGAATAATAACCATTGCCTCTTGTTTGCATATTGAGTGTAGCTGTTGTGTGATATACATTATGAAACGGATAGTTCTGGTCCTTGATTCTCATTGGTTGAGCTATGTTCGAAGCCGTTGTATATTACTCAACAAACATACACCTGTGACCGCATTGGTATTACAGCGCAACTGCCGTTTGTGATTCTTTGTTGCTGCGTGTGTTGCTTGGCAACCTCTTTGGAACTACATTGATTGGCGGATGAATAAATGTGTTGTGTTTCTTTTAAAAATAAAATAAATATTAAAATTAATATTTTTATGCAGCAACCGTTTTATAAAAGCAAAAAGCCTTTATTATTGTATAAAAGTTTGGGGTTGGTGAGTTTTTGTATGTTTTTCAAAGATGCCTCTGCTCACCAAGGCTGGATTTTTTGATCAAAAACACATTAAAAATAGACTTAATTTTATATAAATATTTTATATAAAATTTTATATAAAAATTCTATATAAATATTTGAAAAATATTATTTACAATTTAAAATAATTTGAATATATTACAAAAATGTATTTTCTGAATTTCCAGTATCACTACTCCAGTCTTCAGTATCATGTGATCCTTCAGAAATCAATCTAATATGCTGATCTGGTGCTTAAGAAACATTGATTCTTATTATCAGTGTTGAAAACAGTTGTGCCACTGATCATTTTTTTCAGAATTATTTGGTGAATAGAAAGTTTAAATTAACCTTTGATTAATTCAATGCATCCCAGCAAAAAAAATAAAAATAAAATCCTAAAAAAAAATAAAAATAAAATAAATACTGACTTACAAACTTTTGAATGGTAGTATTGCCACAATCAAAATGCACCAAAGATGCATTCAGGTTAATTGCTAATTTGTAATTTATGTGTGTCTGTTTTTAATGGCTGTTGGTTCATAACCTTTACAAGATGTTGGTGTGCCCTTGAACAGTGTGATTTGTTTAAATGTTTAGGGTTTGTTGTTGATCTCGCAACATTCCAGATAAACAGCTTTTTTCCCCAAAGAGCAGGTTTTGGATTATGGCATTACAAAAATGATTGTGGTTGCAGATTAGAGTATCTGGATTTCCGCCGTGTATATATGCATGTTTTGCTGCATTGTTTTTTTATATTTTTTTTTTAATTATTTTTTTTTATCCTCACACTAACCGTACGTTCATACCGCCACCGACTTGAGCTTCCAAAGCGGCCGGAAGTCATTCATTTTCAATGGAAGCTGGCTTCTCTCAGCTGCAAGGAGCGTCAAATCCATCGGCGTCGCGTTTTGGGCGTGTTGAGCATTTTGAGCGTCAATCAGAAAGTTGAAAGAAGCTCAACTTTATGGTAATGAGCTGTGACGCAGTTCAGCGACAAGCAGCGGCAAACGCCAGCAACCAATCAGAATATAGACGTCCTTCACGCTGACTGATTCCGAAGTAAACTTTCGTTCCTACCAAAACATTCAGTTCCGAGAAAAAGGAAGAAGAGCTAATAATCGTGTTGCTGTGATTCCTTCTGGTTTCGTATCATTTATGACATGACGTTGTTTGTTAATAGGGACGCATGAGCGCAACTTATATTTGAAATATTTACAAACGCTCGTTTTAAAGCGGGAATGCAATTAAGTTGGTCATGGTTGACCGCAAACAATAATAATAATAGCTAACTATTTTTTCCCGACCAAATGTAACCAAAACGGTTATAAAAATGCTGTCATTATTTAAGGTTTCTTCAATGTATTGCTTGTTTTTTTTTTTTCTGTTTATCACACTTTATGTTGTGACACTTCTATTCTCCCTGCAATGTCAGAGCGTTTAAAGCATCAACAAGCTTACCCATACTATTTGACAAGCGTCCTTGACAGAGCGGCCAGAGCTTCTTTGACGCTCAAGTCGGCGGCGGTGTGAACGTACAGTAAAACTGAGTGGGCATGTGGAGGACTGTTAGTGGCAGCTGGGGTTAGGGGTAGCCTCTTGATTCAGATCCACTAATATGAGGAACCTTTAACCCCACAGACAGCAGAGAACAGAGACGGGAAATATGCTTTCCATCCTTCCAGTCATGTCTTTAATGATAATCACATATTGAAAAAGCAAATGTCCATAGTTTTTTTCCTTAGAATTGTCATTGTGGTTAAAATGTTTTACACAGGATTTACACAGTTTTACATGGTCAGCATATTAGAATGATTTCTGAAGTAATTTCTGCTGAAAATTAAGCTTTTCTATCACCAGAAATGAATTCAATTTTACATTATATTAAAAATTAGTAGCCTATATAAAATGTAATGAAATGTACTTCACAATATATAGTTTTTTACTATATTTTTAATCAAATAAATGCAGCCTTGGTGAGCATAAGATAATTCTTTAAAAACATTTTTTTTTAACTAATTTACCAAGCCCAAATTTTGAACAGCTATTATTATTATTTTTTTCCTTGAATTGATGCGGTTCAGCTGAAACAGAATTATCATAGATTTGAACTTTCTTTGTAATGTGAGTCAGGTTTGTCTTCTCATTATAGTCAGTATGACAAAAGTTCAAAGAACCACAGTGTGATATGTCTCAAGGCAGATGACTAACATTTTTTTTAGATAAAAATGACAGTAGACTCAGAGATTTTGCAATACAACAAAAGACAACAAACAAGTATAAAAGAACAGAATTACAAGCATATAAATGTAATGCAGTACAGAGGAGGGATTCTAAAGATGTTTTTTCAGCTGATATCAGTCTGACTGAAATGAATTACTTGAAGCATTTTAAGTGATGATCTAATAACCTTTCATTATGGGTTATTTTTCAGTTTCTCAAAAGGCCAGTATTTTTATCGTTTGTATTTTCATCATTTAAATTGGCAGAAAAGAAAAAAATATTTTCAATCAAGATAGTATTATTTATTCAATCTAATTTTCTTGCAATATCACTGTCCATCATGAACTGTAAAATATATAAGCATGTCAAAATGAACAATTTGGACAGGGATTTTCTAACGCCCTGTTTACACTATAGTTTTTTGTTTGTTTTTGTTTTAAGACACATAACTTTTTTAATTTTCGACCCTGCAAAACGGAAACTTTTGGAAGTGCTACAGACTCTGTTTTAGTTTGAGAACTCCAGGGTTGTCTTTCAGTATAGACAGATCAAAACAGAGACTTTTGAAAAAGAAGGCATCTGTATATTGCAGAATATATTGAAGATTACAATAAAAGTCCAGACCAAACTGTAAAAACATAAGTTTATGCTGAGAAAACTGACATATTAACATGGGCTATATGGACATTTGCTCCGTTTTGGGACCGGCCTCTAGCGGATTTTCAATGTATTGCAGTTTTTCGCACTTCCGGGTAGGCTTCATTTTTCAGATTAGAATGTTGCCGCTTGGTGTCGACAGACATTTTTCTGAAATACAGTGGAAACACCAATATGGACGAGGATCGTTTTCATTTTAAACCGCGTTTTAAAACGAAAACACACTAGAGTGGACATTACGCAGTAGTGTAGTTCATGGGCTTCTTTAAAAAATGACTGGTCAGTCATTAATTTACATATTTCAAATGACTCAGAATCTACAAGTGTGTTGGACATGGGAAAACCCAGAGTGGAGTGAAAGCAATTATTAGAGGTTCTCGGCATTTGTCTCTAATGGTTGGCATGGAGTGTTGGTGTGCCTGGTGGATTTAAATCAGATTTAGTTTTAGTCAAATCAGTTATAGGTATTTTCACTTATCCAAGAAATCTGCTCTTTTATGTGAACTTGAACTGCTTCAGTTGCAGCTTGCTCTCCTTAATATATAATCGACCCAATTAGCTTAATGACAAAACGTAATAGCAGCTATTGAGCACCTGAATCTCAAAAAAGAGAAAACTGAACAGAAGTGAATCTGTGAGAATCCAGAATTGACCCTGTTTCACACCAATAATGGTGATGCTTTGATTTTAACCCAGTCTGGACACCAGTCTCTCTGGTGACCACTTATTGTCTCATTAGACGAGACACACCAGTGTTCTATTATACTTCCTCTCGTCATGCTTTCTTTAATTCTGTCACATTCTTGCTTTATTTTCCTTTTTTTTATCCGGAAGGCCATTAACTTCTCTTTTTCTCAGTCTATTCCTCTCTATTTCAATATACCTGTCACACAGTCACCGCACCACGTGTGGCAATAAAAGAGAAGAACTAGAGAAGGGCTGTGAATACATGTATTTATTGCACATAAAATAAAATAAACAAGAAAAAGCAAAGAGGTAAAAAAAAGATCAAATAGAAAACCGTGTGTTTTGGTACTATCCTTCCACTTTTATTATGTCAATTTCTCTCTGTGTGTGTGTGGCTTTTCGCTTTGCTATCTTTCTGTTTTCCTCTGGTTGAATTTAGTCTGAGCCCAACATTTGGAACCACTTCTGGTCTGGGGCGTTTAACTCTGAAATGCTCCTTTTCTCTCCAGAACAGGCTGTTCTCTCTCACTCCATTTCCCTCCCTCACTACTTTCTGTCTCTCACATCCACACAAGCACACAGCGCTCTGTTTATGTTGCCCACACAACAGCCTCACTAAACTAGATTGCATGTTTGTTTCTAGTGCAGTCAGTACAGAGAAGTGAGAAGCAGGAGGTTTACAGCGATGTGACTCTGCTGTGCAGTGAGGGTTCACTGTGTTCATGTTTGCTCCATCAGGCCTCGGCACACTGTGGGTGATGAAATGAAAGGGGGGAAAGCAGATGCTGGGGTCTGGAATGCCTTCCACAGCCTGAAACAATTTTGGGCTGGAGAGGAACAGAACAGGCTGAGAGGGTGAACAAGGAGGAATGTGTGATATATGCTGGATGTATACTTTTAGTAAAGCCTATATGTCTGTGTTGCAATATTATACATAGATGTTCTGCTCAAGTGTTATTTTAGTTTTATTTTATCTGATATTATAGTATTTATTTGATTATTTTTGAATTAGCCTTTAATATTACATTTTGAATTTTCATTTAAATAAGTATTATGTGCTTTTTGTATTTTATTAGCTTTTGTGTGTATATATATATATATATATATATATATATTATATAGGCTATATATATATATATATATATATATATATATATATAGATAGAAAGCTACCAGTTAGATGCCAAGACACCATGTCATTTGAGTATTAAAATAGCTAAAATTAAAACAAAAATAATTTAAAGCTATATCTATATTTTAAGTTTAAATTAAGTCAAATTAAGGTAGTTTTCATCTAATATTTTTATTTTATTTAATATTTATTTCAATTGTCAATGGTTTTAATAGTTTTAGTTAACAATAACAACCTTGTGTCTTGTTAAAATTCAAATGATTTCTTAGATAATATTAAAATAATAATTCACCTAAAATGGGAATTCTGTCCGCACATGCAGCATTAAGTGCAATTACAATTAATGGGGACTGGAGCTTTCAAGCTTAAAAAAAAACCCTGCAAAAGAACCATGAAAGTTATTCATACATGTCTATGCTCTACAAGTCTCTGAAGTCATAGGATAGCTTTGTGCGAGCAAGAGACAGAAATGCAAGTCATTATTCAATGAAAATCTTGCTCTTGCTAAACAAATCAGTTTGGATTAAATTCAGTAATTCCTTTTTACATTTACATTTGAATTAATTCTAAACAGATTAGAATGATTCACATACCACATTAATTGTAATTGCATGAAAAAAATGACCAGTAAATTCTTCAAAATATCCTCTGTTGTGTTCCACAGAATAAATAGGTTTAAAGCAACATAAGGGTGAGTAAATTATGAAATATTTAATTTTTTTTAGGTGAACTGCCCCTTTAAAAGTAACTAGAGGAAATGTATGTGTGCAGAGTAGTGGGCATAAAGCTTTATTAAAAAAAAGCAGCTTAAATCATTTAAAATAAAACTGAAATTAAACAGGGTAAGTTAAATTCTCAGTGATATTTGGCATTGTGTAATTGTGTCAGCTTCGTCAGTGATTAAAACTACAATTGCCTGCTTCGTTTACTTATTTATTAATTTTTAATGCCGGCCACAAAGCGAGATACTAGCTTAGCATACACCCAACACCTCCGCCCGCTTCGCCTGTCGCTTTTGAAATAACAACCCTTTTTCTGCTACACTCAATCACCCACACACATACACACACCCTATGACACACACCAACGAATCTCTCTTTCCTCTGCTTGCCTGCTCTCCCTCTCTCCCTATTTCTTGCTCGTTCTCTCTCTTCCATCCACCCCCTCCCCCTCCCGTTCAGCTTCTATAATTCAAATCCTGTCAGCCCTGTTCCAGACTGCTGGCGCCAGCCTCTCTCTCCAGGAAAAAAAAGAGAGGGGAAAAAAAAGCAAAGGAAGAAAAAAGCTCTTTGAGGGACAAAGCCGACAGAGCCACACACACACTCACACACACACAAACTCTCTCTCTTTCAACACACACAGTCTCTGCACGCGCGCACACACACACGCACACACACAGGTCAAAAAGCAGAATGAAGTTTTTTCTTTTTCCTTTTTTTTAAAGAAGCAGCTGTGGGTGGACTTTTCAGGACCCAATATTTTTCCTCTATTCACTCCCTTCTTTTTCCCTTTTTTCTCTTTTGTTTTAATCTTTCTCTCTCACTCCATTCCCCACCACTGCTCACACTCTTTGATCTTCCCACTGCCTTAACTGGTCAATGCTATAAAATCCCACTCTGTGATATTTTCTTAGCTAGTTTTATTGACCTTTTAAAATGAGTTACAACATGAACTTAAGCGAATGTTTTAAACCTGGACTAAACTTCCATTTTTCCATCCACATTTAATATTGTCTAAAGGGCCACTCACACATTATAGGGATTTGTGTGTGTGGTCAGAAAACACGAGATGACAGTCAGTGGAGTGGAAAAGAAGTTGAACTTCTTTAGAACACGGCGTTGTGCATGAGACGCTGCAAAAGACGCAAGATGCGAGTGCAACAGTCAAACACGTCCGTCTACCGTATTTAAATGGAAAAACAGTAGAAAATTAGTGTTCTGGAATGGAAAAACGCATTCTGTCTGTACGACCCCCAGTTCAGACTTTGGCAGATTTTTTGGAGAGAGAAGGGTCCAAAAGTCAAACGCAGGGCCTGCCACAGTTTGTCAGTAGTTAAACTGGGCTAAATATAGCCCACAAGACCAAATCCATCTATTTCAGGTCTAATGAGCAGTCTAGTCATGTGACGCAAACTGGCAAGCCCATCATTCACGACTCGTCCACTGACTCAAGTGTTTCCTCACTCCTCATCAGACTCCCACAATCCCTTACTCGCTCACATCTGCATCTGACTTTTGTCCTCCATGGGTGTGCGTGACACAAACACACCCTTGTTTACTTTAAAAGACAAGGGTATCCCAAAAGCTTCTAGTGACTCAGACTGTCCTTGATAACATCCACTGGACATGAAATGCAAACTTGAGGTTGGAAATGCGTGTTGTTAATTCTTTCTGGGACAATAAGTGACATTGACTACCACTTCTTCTTTCTTTTTATTTATCTGTCCCGACACAGACTGATACTGAGCGCTGCAGCCGCTTCTGTGGGACAGGATGACCCCTATGTGTCCCTGCTCAGAGACAGAGCTCCCATGAGACACGAGAGAGGATGAATACTTTCTCCTTGCCCCAGCCCACCCCCGTTTTCTCTTCATCGCCTGAACGGAGTCTGAGGCTACCACACTCGCTGACTGCAACGATAATTGGAACATAATGGAACATTTTTGCCGACTGAACTGAACCCTTTACCCCTATCACCTTCTGAACCACTCGCCAAATAAGCCCACATTCCATGGCCTACTGCACGCGTACACACACCTCTCAGCACTGATTGACCACTTTGGTCAGGCATCATACAAGCACATCTCACGCACTCTACCTTCATATACACACCAAATATGAGACACACACACACGCATGCTTATCAGACTTTGTTTCTTAACGTTTCCTAGCGATTCATATAGGTCATATATATATATATATGTATATATATATATATATATACACACACACACACACACACTCACCTAAAGGATTATTAGGAACTCCTGTTCACTTTCTCATGAATGCAATTATCTAATCAACCAATCACATGCCAGTTGCTCCAGTACATTTAGGGGTGTGGTCCTGGTCAAGACAATCTCCTGAACTCCAAACTGAATATCAGAATGGGAAAGAAAGGTGATTTAAGCAATTTTAAGCATGGCATGGTTGTTGGTGCCAGACGGGCTGGTCTGAGTATATCACAATCTGCTCAGTTACTGGTACTTTTCTAGGGTTTACAAAGAATGGTGTGAAAGGGAAAAACATCCAGTATGCGGCAGTCTTGTGGGCGAAAATGCCTTGTTGATGCTAGAGGTCAGAGGAGAATGCGCCGACTGATTCAAGCTGATAGAAGAGCAACTTTGACTAAAATAAACACTCGTTACAACCGAAGTATGCAGCAAAGCATTTGTGAAGCCACAACATGCACAACCTTGAGGTGGATGGGCTACAACAGCAGAAGACCCCACTGGGTACCACTTATCTCCACAACAAATAGGAAAAAGAGGCTACAATATTGCAAGAGCTCACCAAAACTGGACAGTTGAAGACTGGAAAAATGTTGCCTAGTCTAATGAGTCTCGATTTCTGAGATATTCAGATGGTAGATTTAGAATTTTGCATAAACAGAAGTAGAACATGGATCCATCATTCCTTGTCACCACTGTGCAGGCTGGTGGTGGTGGTGTAATGGTTTGGGGGATGTTTTCTTGGCACACTTTAGGCCCCTTAGTACCAATTTGGGCGTTGTTTAAATGCAACGGCCTACTTGATCATGTTTTTGACCATGTCCATCCCTTTATGGCCACCATGTACCCATCCTTTAGGTGATTGTATATCCAATCAATTTATTTATTTTTATTATATGTTTACTATTTTTATAAAAGATTTGCATTTAATAAGTAAACAGCTTCAAAACAATCTCTACCATACTAATACCTTTTTTTAAGTTTCTTTTTTTAAGTCCATCCATCCATCTTCAAACCTATTCAATCCGAGGTCAGGTCGCGGGGCAGCAGTTCCAGCATGGGACCCCAAACTTCTCTTTCCCGAGCCACATTTGCCAGCTCTGAACTAGGGGATCCCGAGGTGTTCCCAGGCCAGTGTGGAGATATAATCTCTCCACCTAGTCCTGGGTCTTCCCCAAGGTCTCCTCCCAGGTGGCCGTGCCTGAAACACCTCTCTCAGGGAGGCGTCCAGGAGGCATCCTTACCAGATGCTCAAACCACCTCATCTGGCTCCTTTCGATGCAAAGGAGCATTGCCTTACGGCTCAGCTCTCTTTTCCTACAACGGTGCGGTAAAGCGAGTGCAATGACGCCCCGCTGCTCTGATTCTCCGGCCAATCTCCTGCTTCAATCTCCACTCACTCGTGAACAAGACCCCAAGGTACTTGAACTAAGTAAGGGTAAGGTCCATCCCCTATCCAGGAGTACGGTTCCAGAACCAAGACTGTGCGTGGAGGTCAGCCCGACCAGATGTAACTGGTAGCGCTCCCTCTCCTGCACAAGTTCTGGCTCCTTCCCTCAAAGAGAGGTGACGTTCCACGTCCCCAGAGCCAGCCTCTGCCGCCCGGGTCTGGTCCGTCGAGGACCTTCACCGCCACCCATGTGGCAGTGCACCCGACCCCTATGGATCTTCCCATGGATCGTGGGTCCAAAGGATGGAGAGCAGGGTGCCACGTTGCTTTTCGGGCTGAGCCCGGCCGGACTCTGTGGCAAACCCGGCCACCAGGCGCTCGCCGACAAGCCCTCCCTCTGGGCCTGGCTCCAGATGGGGACCCAGGGCTTCCTTTGGGCAAGGTCTCTCCTTCTCTTCCTCGCTTCTTCATTAGGGTGTTTGTGAACCATTCTTAGTCTGGCCCCTCACCTGGAACCACTTTGCCTTGGGAGACCCTACCAGGAGCACTAGGCTTCAGACAACACAGCCTCCAGGCTCACAGGGGCACCCAAACCTCTCCACCACGATAAGGTGATGGTTCCCGGAGAGGCTTTTTTAAGTACTAGGAGATATTCTTACATAAGACTTTTCCAGGCTTACTAAAAAAATACTGTTAGTCGTATGAGTTTAAATCTACAGCATATTTTAGTATATTCTGTCCAATAACTGTCCATTAAGATATAACGGTGTGTCTAATTGTAATGTAAAGCACCAGTCACATTTCATCTGGTTTCGGGTGACATTTTGTGGTGACCAACAAGCAGTTATATGTCTGCAAAGTTATATTTGGCAAACATGCAGTTAAATGTCTGAAAAAAAATCTAATGACAAAATGTAAAATGTTGCACACTTTAAAAAAATATATTGTTGATTTAACTTAAAGTAGTAAGTAACCTGGTTGCCATTTGAAATAATAATAAAAAAAATGTTAATACAAAAAATGGAGATTGATTTAATTAACAGAAACTCAAAATATTATGTTATCTGAACAATATTAATTATCTAAGTTGATTTGACAAGAAAAAAAAGTTTCTCTTTAAACACACACACACACACACACTCTTATATATGTTAGGGGTGTCAAAAATAATGTTATCTTCTACAATTAATATTCTATATTTAACATTACAATAATGTATATAAACATAATTAACGCAATTAATGTAGCATCTCCTTTTGTATCAAATTCTTTATGATTGTGTCATAGTGCACAAGATACACAACTAGCTGTTTTTAAAATATTATTAATGAATTGACATAAAAAGCCACTAAGAGTTGAAGTTGTATATGAATATGGAAGTGTATCATGACCTCTCCAAGCGTCTCACCAACCAGCCATAGGTGACAGGAGACCAAGCGTCATCTGGCTCCACCCCTGCCCTTAATGCCAATTACCCATCACTGCCGGCTCATTCTGATATACCACTTCCATCTCAAACCAAGAAACAGGGGTCCAAACACAGCGGCCAAAATTTAGCCAGCCCTCACTGTAGTCCCCCATTAGAGTCACTTCATTTATAAATTGGCTTTTGCATGGAGTGTATCCCAGCTGAGCCTCCCCCTGCCCATATCCCTAAAGGACCCAGTCTCAGACTGGTCACTACAGCACTCAGAGAACCCAACAGGGACACCAAATCGCCTCTTTCTGTCAGTCTTTGTTTTGTTTTTTTGCCACATGGCACAAACAGACACACAGAAGAGCGTTTCTCTGTGTTTTCACTGAAAGTGACCACTACAGTGTCCTACATTTTGTTTTTCATATCTTTCGATCTAATTAACCAAATAAGCTCACACAATTGGTAACACTTTATTTGAAGAGGTGTGCATAAGACTGACATGACACTGTCATAAACATGACATAACACCTGTCATGAACATGAAGGAGTCTTTATGAATGTTTATGACTGTTGTCATTAAGTGTCATTCGGTAAATTATGACACTTTTAATGCAAAGTTGACATTGTTTAAAATGTCTTTGTTATGACAACTTGACATTAACAAAGACAAAAATGTATTGTTTATGACAACTTGACATAACCAAGAAATCATAACCTGTTAACCTGTAATGTGTTAACATTAAATTACCCTATCAAATGTTATGGTTGGTTTTAACTTTGGTTGTCATGACACCATTATAACTGTGACATGAATATTTGTACTAGTTATAAAGATGTCATTAAGGGTCATTAGACTGTCAAATGCTTTAACAACAGTGTCATTAATATTTCCCTTTACCTCAAGTAAACACGTTGGACTAGTTATGATTTTTTGGTTAATGTCAAGTTGTCAAAATCAAGACATTTTTGTCTTGGTTAATGTCATGTTGTCATGATAAAGACATTTTTGTCTTTGTTAATGTCAAGTTGACATAACAAAGACATTTTAAACAATGTCAACTTTGCATTAAAAGTGTCATAATTTACCGAATGACACTTAATGAAAACAGTCATAAACATTCACAAAGACTCCTTCATGTTCATGACAGGTTTTATGTCATGTTTATGACAGTGTCATGTCAGTCTTATGTACACCCCTTCAAATAAAATGTTACCCACAATTTACATATGAACACGACCAGAGATGATGGAAAAATATACAGGGAGCAGCAGCTTTTGTTTCTGCTCTATAAGACCACGCCGAATGTGGCTGACTGTGTGTTAGAAATCAGAAACGGTGAGAGAACATTGTGCTTGGTGCGTTTTTTGTCTTCAAACTAAAGTTGGGTCTTTAGCCAATAAAGTTTAAATCCCATCTGGCTAACAGCACAATGGTTTTCAACATTAATAATAATAAGAAATGTTTCCTGAGCACTGATCATGTGACACTGAAGACCCTAACCCTAACCAAAACACACCACATTGATTGTCCATCAAGTCCCTCAGCTTTGGACAGTCTTGTTTCAGCTGAAGCCCTTAAAAACCGAGAAGGCCAAAAACACGAGGGCCCGTTGGCTGCAGCCGTACCCATCAGCCCCCTCCCACAGCCCCCCGGACTAACCCACAGGCCTCTCTGTCTGCTGCTGAGCTTTGGAAACAGCTGTGCAGTCATAACAGAGTGTGTGCCCAGACTCAACTCATGTTTTTTGTTGCTTCAAAGGCAATCTGATACACCATCCCTTGAAACAAGCAGACACAGTCACACGCACATGCTTGCCCACATATATATTCACAGTGTGCACAAACAGTGCTCAGATGAAATGTTCAGGATGCCACTTTTCTATTTTGCCAAAATCTAAAATCACATAATTAAGAGAAATTCACTTTAGTCTAGAATTTAAAGAAGTTTAAAGTACATAACAAACTGGAGAACAATGGTAAAAATGCACCCTGATCTACATTTTTGACTGCAATAACTGAAATAAACACTGTGGTATGAAGAACAACTTTTATTACTTTTCACACAGATTATTCGATTAATGAAGACTGATCTTCAAGCAGTTCCTTGTACAATATGTGACTTCAAAACACATAGAGTGTGATTTGTAAACTAATACAGATTGAAAGTAAACTTGCTTAGTAGATCACCTGGTACAGCACTGCACTTGCAATGAGGAGCGCTTGGATATGAGTCCCATGAAACATGAGTCACAGTAAAAGAGCTCAAAGACTTGTAGAAAGCAAGTTAAAATAGCATGGTTGCTTCAGCCAAAAAAAAAAAACACTTTTAAAAACAGAACATGCAACAAGCAACAAAATATTTTGCAGAACTTGAGTTGAAACTGGAACAGGACACATACAAAGCTAGCATAAGAAATCTAACTTTAACAAGCTAATAAAAACATTACATTTAGAGAAATAGATTTTAGGCTATGTTATGTGCATGTGACTTTTTTTTAAATTAGAAGAAAATTGAATGAAATTGGTGAGATTACTTTGTAGAGTGAATTGTAAGTGTAATTTAAAGGGTTGATTTATGCCTTTTACAGGCTTACAGGACTTCCAGAATCTCACAATAATTTTCAACGTTTAATTGGTTTCCATTGGCTCGAGTTCATTAACTGCAGGTAACTCATATTAGATAAGCTGGTGTGCGTTTCAAAGCCTAGACAGTTTCATTTAAATAAAGCTACCACTCACAATGAGAAAAGATACCAAAAGTCTGATGTTCCCCTCTGAGGGAAGGGACCCTGCTGTTTTTCTCTAAAACAGTTTTTTTTTGTATGTAAGTGTGCTGAGAAAACAAGTACATTAACGTTCCATGCATTTTACATTATGAGTAAATATGACAAGGAAAAGTACAATTTACTATATACAGTAGCCATTTCACTTATAAAGAAAGACTGCACCTAGGGGCAGTATTTTCACTTACTACCTCATTGGGACTGAATAACATTTTGTTAAAGGAACACGCCGACTTTTTAGGGCTTTACCTTATTCACCGAATCCCCAGACTTAGGTAAGTCCATAAAAACCTTTTTCATTTACGTGCGTGTCGTAACTCTGTCTGACGCACCCACTGCTAGCCTAGCTTATCACAAAGACTGGAAGTAAATGGCTCCAGCTAGCGTACTGCTCCCAATAAGTGAAAAAATAACGCCAACATTTTCCATTTTCACAGTATGTGCAAATAACAAGGTCATTTGAGACACATGCATGTACTGTATACACACGGGTACTATATTCTCAGAAGGCGAAGCACTGCTACTTGGGCGGAGTGATTTGCTTGTAGCACCCAAGTGTTGCGCTAATCACTCCTCCCAAGTAGCAGTGCTTCGCCTTCTGAGCATATAGTATGTCTACGGTTAAAAGATGCCTGTCTCATATGACCTTGTTTGTTGTATACACTGTGAAAATGGAAAATGTTGGTGTTATTTTGTCACTTGTTTGGGAGCAATATGCTAGATGGAGCCATTTACTTCCAGTCTTTGTGCTAAGCTAGGCCAGTGGCAGGATGCGTCAGAAAGAGTTACGACACACACTGAGATAAAAAGGGTATGTATGGACTTTTCTAACTGGGGGACATGGTGAATAAGCTAATATCCCCAAAAAGTCGGCGTATTCCTTTAACAGAATTCACTTTAAGTGTGGCTTTGGCTTAATTCGATAATTGTACCTAATGTAAAACAAACGTGTCTTTTAACTCATTTCATTTATGCTATTTTTAATTTATATCGCTACATATTTGCAGAATTTATAACTAGGGAGGAAATAAGCAAAAACTAGTACCCAGACAGTGATATTGTATTAGTACAAATGGGAGAAACTGCAACAAGCAATATGGCAACCTCAGGGCAGCTCTTGTAATATTTTCTAAATAAAAGACTCAATCAATATTTAAATGTGAGTTTGGCAACAGTTATTTCCCCTATCAAACAGATAGCAGTTAGTCTTGAATGCCCAAAATAACTACCCGGAGGCACTTTAAATATGGCCGCCGAGTCAACTGACCTTCCTTGAAAGGGACTATGATTAAAAGTAGTTATATGATCATTAGTGTATCAATAACATCACCTTCAACAACGAATTCACCTAATTCTCAATGAAGCGGCTTTCTCAATTGGATCTAAAATTTAGGACACACTCCTTTTGTCTAACGGATGCATTAAACATGTGCAAACGCACTGAAATGTCAGCATTAATCTCTAATGAACAAACCCAAAGACAAACCGCTAGTTTAAACAAAGCGCTTGTAGAAGCAGCATGCTAGGCTTTCTTTTGCCCGCTCCTTCCCTCCCTCCCTCCCCCAGCAAGTCGAACACGTAGGAAGAGAAAGGGAGAGATAGAGCGAAATACTGAGAACGCAGGCACACAAAGGAAGGCGCTAGCTTTCCATCGCTGCCTTACTAATCGGCTCCTTTGTTGTGCTCGATGCATGCCTGTCCCTGTCACATGACCGCGTTTCCATGGCTACCGAGGTCTGAGTAATCATTTGCGCAATGACCTTTATTCCCTTGAGGGAAGAGGAGGGGGAGGTTAGAATGAAAGCAGAGCCAGCAAAAGCAGGGAGAGGGGGAGGGAGGAAGGGAGGGTGGAGAACTGGTGAGCAGCGGAGCGAGGCAGTGGGGACCTAGACAAGAAAAAGAGGAGAAGGAAAAAAGCAAACTGATTTTCTCTTAGCAGTACTGAGAAGAATCCGTTGGGTTTGGTTAGATAACGAACAGAGCGCGTAAAAACAGGCTGAGAGGGAGAGGAGGGAACGAGGGATGCAGCGGCACTAGAAGAGATAGCTAGAGATAGAGATGGGCCAACTGTAGGAAAAGAGGAATGAGCGTTGCGCTCAAGCCGCTTGAATGAAAGAACCTTATAAACCCAAAGGCAGACTCTCTGTGGTCTGACGGTTCCCACGTTGAAGAAAAACATGCTGCCGGCAGAAGCTATTGCAGATCTGATACCAAACCAGGGCTGGATACGGCTTGAGTTTAAGGCTAATAGTCTACCAATGACTGCACAAACTCAGCCACGATAATCACTTCTGAAATCTCCCACACATGAACGTTATGCCTCAGAGATGAATAATGATAATGGTGGAATACATGCTAAGTGGTTACTGCTGATGAGCACCTTTGTTTACATCTACTCCCCAGTTATGTTGTAGCAGTCACACAGAATGAGCCCGGCACAGATGACATATGCTGACAGTCTGAGCTCAGTCATGTTTGGGTCACTGAGTTTCTCATTTACTCTCTTTTTCGCTTAGTTGTTTCTACGTTGCCCTTTTCTGATGAGTATTATGCTAATTCTATTGTGAGAAAATTCAGTTTGCAGCTCTCTTCGCATACACTCACTGATTCAAGAGGACCTACTATTGTTTCTCTGTAGTGTATACAGTATGGAGGGTTCATAAACAGGTTTTAGAAGTGTTTATTTTTCCCAAAGAGATCCCAGTTTTTCTTAGAGTGATCCTTCCAGTTTCATTAACCTGAGTGCTGCAACAATTCACACTCCTTCCTTTAGGGGGCAGTAGTCCACTTTTCTGACAGCTTTCTTAATGGCTTTTTGGGACGGTAGAAGAGATACTATGATGTTGTAGTATTTTTTGTGAAAATGCTGCCATGAGGGCTGTAGTTTCACTCTGATGTGATAAAGCTTTGCTATCAATTTGTATTTTGCTTTTACCTTTTAATAGATTTGAAGCCCAACACAGTTTAAGATTGAAAATGCAAGTTTTCTTAAATTTATCTTCAAAAATAACTAAAAGAAGTAAACATTTAAAGATTATCAAAAGACAACTCAACAAATTTTATTGTAAATCAAATTTTGCTCTAAGGCACAATATTATTCCCTTTGTTTATTACAACTAGGGTTTTACTCTTAAAGAGTACACACAGAAATGAAAATGTTATCTTAATTAACTTACTGACTTTCATTGTATGGATAATACAAATTATTCAAATTATCTTTTGTGTTCTGCAAGAGAATGTTCTGATGTGACACAATGGTTAGTAAATGATGGTTTTACTTTTTAGTAAATTATCCCTTTAAGGCAGTCAGTCATAAGTTAGTTTATTTCCTAAAAATATATGAAAATAGTGGTTGTGTTTTCCAGAACAGGATACAAAGGCACTTTGTTGTCCCATGTAGAGTTTTGACTGCTGATAGTAAGCAGACCATTGTGCCGTTCAGCCTTCGGCAAGGACATATATTTCTATGATTATAGAAACATAAGGATTCACCATGCAGACCTCAAGAGATGAATAGCACCTTCTTTGAACACCATTCAAGCACACTATGGAAAAACATACACACACACACACACACACACACACACACTTTCTGTTTTGCTCTCTATCATGCTCCTTGACAAACACATGCTCATTTTCTCCAAACACACAAGCATCCACTCTCTTCCATACAAATCACACAGACAGATAGACAGACAGACACATACACCTCTACACACAGACTCTGCCTATCTAAAAAGACACGCCAGCCAGCTGGGACACACAGTAAGAGAGAGAGAGAGAGAGAGAGAGAGAGAGAGAGAGAGAGAGAGAGAGAGAGAGGAGGGGAGAATATTGGGCAGGAAGTAGCATGGTTGGGTGTTTGATGGGGTCGGCAAGACCGTTAATCACAGAAATGGTTCTGTTAGCCATGACAGCTGAATCCACGGCAAAACACACAGTACGGCGCTGGCTCACGCATGACGCTCATCCTTCCTTCTAGATCCCCTGAATTAATATTCCAATAATAGTAGAGAAGGGCTGGCTGAAGGTTGAGATGACATCCCTCCATGCATTACTCACCTTTCACCACATGACCTGGGCAACCCAGCACTCACATGGCTAGGAGTGCAACACAGTGACGGGCTTTTCATTACCAGTATCTAATATAGACTCTACTGAAGTGTTATTTGATGCATCTTTATAGCTATCATTATTGATTAATAGCTTTTTCAGTGCATAGTATACAGTATGTAAGTCTTCCGGTATGACTACTAATCCACCAGGGAGGCTTGATTAATAATTTTTCCTAGTTATAACCACACCTCCTTATACATCCATGAAGGTCTGAATAAGGAACCATTCATTTACATTGTTGAGGGTAAGCTCACCTGAAGGCCACCCCTCCTCCATCACATTTGCTGTGTATCCCCCGTCCATGCTGCTCCTGCAGCTGTCGACCCCCTCTGACCTCTTGGTCCAATCAATAGCTCTCCTCTCAGGCCTTCTGCTGGAAGGTAATTGCTAGTCTAGGTTACCTCACCTAGACATAAGAAAAACAGGAGAGATGAATATTTATAAGAAGTACAAGTACATTAGTGAAAACAAATAGTATATATACTATAAAGTGTATAGTATATTACTGATTAATATAATACTGTATATGTTTTTGCATATATGTTTTTGATTATACTTTTGCTTATACTAATACTAAGGAAGGAAGCATTGTTTGATCAAAGTAATGACAAATAATTGCAGTAATGCTGCTACAAACAAATTCAATTTCAATTAAATGTTATTATGAAAAATTTGTTTCCACAATAATATTAAGTAGCACTGTTTTCATCTTTGATAATGACAGTGGTGGACAAAAAGTACACATTTCAAGTATTTAAGTACAAATATACAGATACCATATAATATTCTTCCAGTAAAAGTACTCTTTTTTAATTTTATTCGAGTAAAAGTATAAAAGCACAGAGACTTAATAAGTACTGATCTGCAAGGTCACAAATTATTACAAATTCTTGGTTCAAGGTTACAAATTCTTGTCATTTGCCTAAATAAAAAAAGTTCCATTCATTTAAATGACACTTGATGACTAAGCTCACTAAGACTAAGAAGACTAAGCTCACAAATACTTTATCAAAACTAAATAAATAAATTGAAATAATGTCTGACTGAGTGAAATGTAGTGGCTTATGTTAAAATCTCATGTTAAGTGTTAGTTTTTCTAGGGGATTATAGCAACCTTACACTAAATTATGGCTCATTTTTCATGTTAACACCATGAATTAAACTAAGAATTGTACATACAGTGAATTTGACTTAACGTTGCTATTAGTTCTAATAATAAAGTTAAGGCAAACAATATTTTTTTCTGTTTTTTTTTTAAATAAAAACATGAATGGAGTGATATTATATGTTTTAAAAAACCGTGATGTTACAAAATCACATTTTACTGTCTGGGGTCCCCTTGTGAAAAAAAAAATATATGAATCGTTTCACAGCATATTTGAAAATATACAGAGTAATATATGGTGATAATATGTTACAATATACTGAATAATACATAAGGAATCTTCATATATTTAAAAATGTGAGAGACAATATATTTACTAATATATAATGTATGCAATTTTATATTCAGTACACTTCAAAATATACCAGGATTTAAGTTCTCCATCACTATGAGATAGTATATGACGGATTTCCGTCAATTCACTTTTCATAATTTTAAGGTCGTAAATATGCTTGCTCACATTTCTCAAATAGTGTAATAAATCTTTAATTTTAATTTGTAAGTCTTAATTTTAGTTTGAATGGGTTTAAAATTAAAGACAAGGTGTTCACCCTGCTTGTTGGGATGTGATCAAAGCCTGGACTGGAGCAAAAGCACGTTCCTCTCTGCACTCTAAGCGTTCTGTTATCACTTCACTCCTGATCCATGCCCAGTTTTCCAGTCCGATTCATGGGAAAACTGCTAATGTTGTATTTTTTTATATCACAAACGTCTGAATTTATAATACTATATTGTAATGGTTTGGAAAGTATTCTACACGTATAATAAATGTTCCAGCTGCCCTTGCTTGCACAAGTAAACAGCAGGCACTGGCAAAGCGCACCCAGGTGAGAAGAAAAAAAATGGTAAGAAAGTTACAGAAAACAACTTCTACAAACAATTTTAATTTGCCAACAGTTAATAATAATAATAAATAAAAGTGCATGACGTGCAAATCGGATAACAATCAAGTGCAATATAAAGATGTTTTGTATCAGGGCATCACTCCATTTCAACATCCGCTTCCTCCAAACACGTCTTTTTGCCGTCCGTGTCTGGCGTGATTTAACTTTCTCCCCAGTTAACTTCTCCCTAGGTACACAATAGTCTCAGCATTATTTTGTCATCCGACTGCAACTCCTAGCGCTTCAATTCTATCCTACTTCAATTTGTGGCGGCCATTTTTGTGAAATAGGCCTATTATAAATTGTCAAATTCTGCATCAGTCGTGAGTGCACTTGAGATCCTATAGGATCTCCTGTTCTTGGCTCATTTTGAGTCAGACTAGTGAATTTAGTGAAATGTTCACCGGAGACTTGCTCTGACCAGAGGTGCGTTTCCCGAAAGCATCGTTAGCCAACTATGGTCGCAAGTTCCATCGTTATCTGCATAGTTTAACGAGTCGGTGTTTCCCGAAACCATCGTTCCAACGGACATTCGCAAACAGCATTGCAAAGTTGGGTGGTTAGAATGACAGCTCTCGACCTGTGGTTAGAGGCATCGTTTCTATATTGCATGACATCTGGAGGTAATAAATCCTTATCTTGAGCAAAATAAGCAAGCTGACATTCAGTAAAATCGGTGCCTTTTATTTAGAATACATACAAATGTAATTTACATCTTTTAGTTTTTCAAAAGATTTGAAGTACCGTGTTTGAAGAGTGCGCATGTGCGAACTCGCTCTACTATGTAAGAACAAGCCAAATATTGAGTCTGGTAATAAAGCAAAACAACTGAGAACAATTAGAAATAGTCCTCAGATGACATGTCTGTAATTTATATAAAACAAATCTAGCGTTAATTGGATCTCAAACAGTTTCATTAAAAGTAGTTATTACTCCACCACGTGCGAAACCAACGTGGTTGAACAGATACTTTGCGACAGTGGGTTTCGAGAAACAGTCGTGATGAGCTAGTTAATTTTTCCAATGATGCATCGTATACTAGTGAAGCAGTGAACTACGTCATTGTACGGGAAACGCACCCCATATCATTTAAATCCCTGTGTTGCTTACTCAAGAGCAGAATCAGAATCAGATCGGTCCAAGTCACAAATGAATCATTCAATGCGATTTACAAAACGATTTAACAGGGTCATTGGAAAGAATCCGCTCATTCACTAATCATGACACCGCTATCGATTTTCGAGCATGATAAGTAGAAAGTATGAATATTGTGCTTTGGAATGTAGTAAAGTAAACACATTTAAACAATGCTGGGTTGTTTTAACCCAAATTTGGGTAAAATATGGACAAACCCAAATGTTGGGTTAAAAATGTAATTAAAAATTTGAACCCAACTTCAACTTTCAGTTTTTAACTGTATATTTTTATTGCATTTTTTACCCAACTTTTGGGTTTGTCCATATTTGACCCAAATTTTGGTTGAAACAACCCAGCATTTTTTAGAGTGAAGGTTTACTCAGATAAAGTACAGATACTTGAAAAATACTTTGTTACTGTAACTGAACATTTATAAACAATGGTGTCTGAAGGATCTTATGACACTGAAGACTGGTTTAAAGAAGTAAATCACAGGAATAGTAGATATTTTAAATTTGAATAATATTGCACAATATTCTATTTTTTATATCAAATAAATGCAGCCTAAACACTCACACACATATATGCATACACTCACAGATTGGTCTGTTGGACAAGTAGCTCTTTGACACCAGACAAGGTCACAAGCATATAAAACACAATATTCTTGACTCAGGGGATCCACTAAGGCATATGGGGAGCTGAGGAAACTTAATGGATTATGTGGGTTTGTGTTCATGAGAGGAAAACAAAACTTTGTACTTTGTATGTAAAGAGAGAGACAGAACTTATTCTGTGCCTATGCTTTTTGCTTTAAAACAGAGCCTCCATTGTGTCACTTCAGCCTCTGGCAAGAGTTGGAGCTCAAGTCTAAGACTGACAATGAAAGGGCCTTAGAACCGCTATGAAGTTTGAGCTGTAGCTCTGTGTAAGTAGTTCGTGCCTCGCGCATGTGCGGGGAGGAGGTGGTGGGGCTGGTTCAGACACCAGTGCTACATGATTCACTCCACAAGACATCTGGCAAAACTGAGCAATTTGGCTGTGTATGTCTGGTTTCCCAGCAACTCACTCCCGAATCCCAGCTCAAGAAGCCACAGCTAAAGGAGAAGGTGAAGGACGCTTTTGGATTTACTCCAGGAAGGTCACAGAGTGGAACTGGTCCTGAGATAGAAAGAAACACTCATTATTATCTAAATTTAATTGAGGTTGAGGCTGTATCTGACAATATCAAGCCAATCTTATTATATGTATTTTCTATTGAGATAAACCCCTACCATACAAAACTAACCGAATATCACGGACAACAAATGCCCGTTACCAGCCTTGCTGGTTTTTCCAACAGACGTCCTCTTCCTTCCTTGCTGGCATTGTTGGATATCAGCAAACATCTGTGTTTGAACATGATGTTGCAAACAAGCCGTTAGTGTTTTGTAAAGTTCAGACAACCAACAGTCACAAACATTTTGTTTCACCAGTGGTCTAGGTGAATGCAGGAAGACTGCAAGTATGATTGTTATAAGAATGATTGGCAGGATGAGATTAACAAAGCTCCTTCCAAACTCCAAACTCATCCCATTAAAGTTGACCATTTGCCTTTATGATGATCAAAAATAATAATACACTTGTTAAAAGTATCTGGTCCTTTGTAAGATAAATTAATACAGTTTTTCAGGAAGGAAGCAATAAACTGATTAAAGGGGTGGTTTGGGCCGTTGTGTTGAGATTGGCTAAACTGTAGTGCACATTGTCCGGAAAATTCACGCCCATTACCTTTACGGGCGAAATTGCATGTGTTGTTCATGTCAAATGTAAATAATGGTGACGACACTTCAGTATCAGTATCAGTATCAGTATGAGCCAGAATCAGACCCAGAAAGCGGCGATGAAGAGAGTCAAGCAGAAACTCCCCAAACACGGCTCTTACAAAACGTTTCTGAATGGTAATTTGCCTATATGTTTTTTTAACTTTATACACGTTTGTCTTACACAAAATAGCATTCGAACTGACTGGCTACTATATACACAAACAGCATTGGCACTGGTTTACGTTCTTGACCAAATCGAAAAATAACACCATAAAGTATATAAACATGAAATTGTATCCATTGTTGACGAACTACAATGTCCTGGGGAAGCCTGAACACAGAAGACCTGACAGCTGGATGAACATAACAGACTTTCAACGAACCGCAGAAATATGGCCATGCCCTTTTTGCATATTCCGGAGGAAGGGTTGATGTAAATGTATGGGTTAGTTACGTATAAAACACGTTGTAGTCCCATTCAAGTCATTTTTGTAGGCATTAAACTTCCTGATTTTTAAAATACAGGTATCTCTGCTTACATTTAACTTTCAGCGTTGCAACTTTGCAGATACTGTTCATGCACCAACAGCAACATAACACACTATTTAAAATGAAAAAAGTACAAACACAATCAACCACCCCTTTAAAAGTGACATTATGACATTAAATCAGTGCTTATATTAATCAAAAATGTATCATAGTTTCCACAAAAAAATTTGAGCAGCACAACTGTTTTGAACATTGATGATGAGAAACATTAAGAAACTTTTCATAAACACAGCTTATTGCTCAGATTATATTAGAATTATTTCTGAAGGGTAGTGTGAAGACTGGAGATATTCAGCTTTGCCATCACAGCAATAAATTACACTTAAAATATTTCACAATACTTCAGTTTTTACAGTATTTTCAGTCAAAAAAATGATTGAGCTTGATTGAACATATGAGAATTCAAAACCATAAAAAATCCAAACCTTTTTGAATAGTGGTTTATATGACAAATAAAATGCTGAAAGTCTGAGATCACTATTCAAATTGTTCTGTTCTAAAGAGTATTGTGTGCGTTAAAGGAGCTGTGTGTAAAAAATGTATTTCAAATAATCATAAAATGGCCCTGATATTTCTTAGACATTAAGAAATCATGTTCATTTCAAATACTTTTATCACTGACAACAGTAGTCCAACCAGGATATTGTAATTTAAAAAGTGAAGTTGCAGCCCTCAAATGATGTTGACGTTGTCATGTTGTGTTTTTAATCAAAAATATCTTAATTTGTGTTCCGAAGATGAACGAAAGTCTTAAGGCGTTTTCATTTTGGGGAAAACTAACCCTTTAAAGAAAGAACTGGTCATCATCAGTCCATCCATCTGCCAAGATAAATCTGGTACCTCCCTCTGTCCATTTTTTGGCCACAGCTGTTTAATCCCCCCTTTCCAATCACTCGCACACACAGATAGACCCCCCGTGTAGTCACCACCCAACGCTGTCTCAGTGAGATAAAGCAGTCATTGACAGCCACGTGTCTCAGTGTTGAAGCCTGTGTGCAGGCCAAGTGTCCAGACAGCTGACCAGACATGAGACTGCCAAACCAGCCAGCAGACACATATACATGCAACACGATGAATCAAGATTAGCATTGGATTTCAGGCACACACTCGTATACACTCATATACACATAGACTGGTGCCTAAATCTAGACATGCTATGTGCATTCCCATTGAAGAAGGTGGTTCTGATAGACAATCTGTATCTATTTTTGTGACACTTTGTTAATGTTTGAATAGATCACAATCTGTTAAGTATGTTAAGTATGTAAAATCTGTTCACAAAACTAGTAACACTCATAAACAACAACATGTTGACACTTTTGGTAAATGGGACCAAACTTTTTTTTTTTAATATAAATACCTCCCTTTGCCAAGACCCTTTGGGTATTTGGCTATAATAAGTGCTGGACAATGATTAATCCATGGATCTTTGGAGGAGTGGTCTCAGATCTCTTGGTATATGTTCATCAGCCTTATTACTAGAGCTGGGCAATGATTAATCGCAATTAATCACATTCAAAATAAAAGTTTATGTTTACATAATAAATGTGTGTGTACTGGGTATAATTATTTGTATATATAAATACACACATATGCATGTATATATTTAAGAAATATTGCCATGTACCATACACTCACCTACTGTAAAGGATTATTAGGAACACCATACTAATACTGTGTTTGACCCCCTTTTGCCTTCAGAACTGCCTTAATTTCAACTTCAACATTAGAATAGCATACTGATCATATTCTAACATTTCATCATGTTGAACTATATAACATTGATTAGTTTAATGTACATTTGCTCACCAGTCTAATAAAGTAAATGCTCTATCAAGTCAAAGTTTGTCGCAGAAACTAGCTCTCTTTTTTTCACAAAGTCTGCTTGCCATGGTCCATAATTTTTTTAACGAAATGCTGTTGTCCACATCTGTCGACCAGGAGTGGAAAGCAGGGATAACGCTAATATTACGTCACTGATAGGTGACAAGTAAAAATTCGGGTTAAATTCTAATAATTTAAAATGAGAATTTCTCTGAAATTAAAAATCTTTGAGAACTTTTGGAATATTGTAAGTACACAACTACAGGAAATACACTTACCTAAAGGATTATTAGGAACACCTGTTAAATTTCTCATTAATGCAATTATCTAATCAACCAATCACATGGCAGTTGCATCAATGCATTTAGGGGTGTGGTCCTGGACAAGACAATCTAAACCCCAAACTGAATGTCAGAATGGAAAAAAGGTGATTAAAGCAATTTTGAGCGTGGCATGGTTGTTGGTGTCAGAAATGCCGGTCTGAGTATTTCACAATCTGCTCAGTTACTGGGATTTTCACAAACAACCATTTCTAGGGTTTACAAAGAATGGTGTGAAAAGAGAAAAACATCCTGCTGCAGTCCTGTGGGCAGAAAATGCCTTGTTGAGGCTAGAGGTCATAGGACAATGACAATGACAATGAGGCGGATGGGCTACAACAGCAGATGACCCCACCAGGTACCACTCATCTCCACTACAAACAGGAAAAAGAGGCGACAATTTGCAAGAGCTCACCAAAATTGGACAGTTAAAGACTGGGAAAATGTTGCCTGGTCTGATGAGTCACGATTTCTGTTGAGACTTTCAGATGAGTCCGAATTTGGCATAAACAGATTGAGAACATGGATCCGTCATGCCTTGTTACCACTGTGCAGGCTGGTGGTGGTGGTGTAATGGTGTGAGGGATGTTTTCTTGGCACGCTTTAGGCCCCTTAGTGCCAATTATGTCCATCCCTTTATAGCCACCATGTACCCATCCTCTGATGGCTACTTCCAGCCGGATAATGCACCATGTCACAAAGCTTGAATCATTTCAAATTGGTTTCTTGAACATGACAATGAGTTCACTGTACTAAAATGGGCCCCAGAGTCACCAGATCTCAACCCAATAGAGCATCTTTGGTATGTGGTGGAATGGGAGCTTCGTGCCCTGGAACCAACAAATCTCCAATAAACTGCAAGATGCTATCCTATCAAATATGGGCCAAAATTTCTAAAGAATTCTTTCAGCACCTTGTTGAATCAATGCCACATGCAGTTCTGAAGGCGAAGGGGTCAAGCACAGTATTATTATGGTGTTCCTTATAATCCTTTAGGTGAGTGTATATCACACTATGCAAGTGATTTTTGGATATTTTATTCCAAAATTTCTACATATCGTACCTTTAAGGTGAACTTAAACACATACGCATCACTGCTTAAAACAGTCGTGCTGCTTATAAGTATTTTTATGGCAAAAAAAATATTTTTTCAGGATTCATTGAAATTTCTTTGGTATATATATATATAAATGTAAAAGTTAATGTAAAAGTCTTTACTGTCACTTTTGAAAAATAAAAAGATAAATCATTTTTTCTTAAAAAATCTGTACTGACCCCAAACTTTTGAAAAGGTAGTGCACAGTTAGAAAACAATCAATCGTTAGTCAAACAGCTTTAAGCAGATGTCTAATGCCAATGTCTGGTGCCAATCAAGTACAGACAAGTACAATTTGCAAAACAAAATGACTATGGCCCAATTTAGGCTAGTTAACAGCAGTTCACCTAGACTGTCCAAATTTAGAGCAGTTTCATTACCATTTAAAAAAAAGTATAGTACCTATGGCCACATAATGTCATTAGCACATAGGTCAAAGGTGAACCAATGTACCATACTATATTTCAGTTAGCAAAAACTCTCCTTCCCTCTCTTCCCTCTTGGTTGCACTGTGTACTTGCTCTTCTCCTCCTTCTCTGGAACGTTCCACCCTCCCTCCCTCTCTCTGTCTCCTCTACATTCACTCCCTCTTCCTCTCCTCTGTTTTCTCCAGGGTCATTGCAATCCTCACTCCTCTACTCTCTCTCTCTCTCTCTCTCTGTATGTTTGATGCTTGTTTTTTATTCTCCTATCGTATACATGTTTGAGATATACTAAAACACATCTCTCTTATTAATTCTCTACATATTTCACCTCCCGTACTCTAAATCTTTTGGTATGTTCTCATATTATTTCTGTCTCGTTTACTTTCCTATTTTATCGTAACCTCTATTCTCTCCTCTTCCCTGGACTTAAACTACTATAATTCTCACTTTTCCCTCGCCCATACTTTTCCTCCAATTATTTACCCTGCACCCGTCCCTCGTTTCATCCGTTCTCTCTCTCTTTCTGGTACGGGGAGGAGAGCGCTGCTGCAGGACTGCAGGGCTCAGCAAAGCCACATTCTATTTTCTGCCACTTCCTCTTCCTCTTCCAACCGTTTCTATGGTTACAGCAGGAGCCCACAGAGGCCGCTCCCTCCTCAGTCATGGAAGAGGAGCCAGGGTTATCACTCTCCTTCCTCTAGAATTCTATTTCTTTTTCACTCTTATCTCTCACTCTCTATATATTTATATCACTCCGTCCATCCATTTCTTGGTGTCTTCTCTAACATTGCACTCTTCTCGCTCTCCGTGTTCTTTGTGACCACTCTTGTCCTCTCTCGTGTCCTCTCTTTCTCTCCTGAACGCCCTCTATCCGTAAGACTTTCTCCCATCCATTTCATAGATTTGGCATTTCATCCGCTCTTCTCCTTCACTCAATTTCCAATTTCAAAGTAAAAGTTCAAAGTATTTTATACATGCAATATTACCAAAGTAGAAACAGTGCAAGAAGACACAGTAACTGTCCTTTCACCTCCAGTTTTTTTTTCCTGTCAGCTGTTTGAGGCCAACATACATAGGAAAGATGCTTTTTCAAGGGCAAGAAGGAAAAAACGTGACCTCCATTATGTTACTGAGACACCAAACCAACCACCTGCTGAGTTACACTCACAAACATGGAGCGTGGTGACATTTCTTGGCGTTGACAGGGAGAGGCAAAGAACACCGCTTGCAATGGATTTCAACAGGCATGACGTTCAATCTAAAACGGGGCCTGTGCAACAAGCCGCATGAGTCACTGGGCAAAGGTCAATGACAATGATAAGGCATCAAATTCTTCTCCATCTTTGCAGCCATTAATGTGCATACAGTAATAATTGCTTCATGTCTTCTCACGAGGGTCTTTTGTTCAATAGTGCCAGCTCCCTGAAGTAGTCCTATTTGAGCCGATTGTAAGATGCTGTGTGGTTTCTTTCTTCTTGTACTACATGTACTTACTTTGTTGGTGCTTCATTCTGTGTTGGGGTGGTGGGAAGTACTCAAGATAGATCTCTTCTGTAACTATCAAGGTCCCCAAACAATATAGTGTTCATGCTATATGATCATGCATTGATTTTACAGCTAAAAGCAGGCAGATTTAAAACCTCAGATAGTGAGGTTTTTTGGATAGTTATGATCGCCTCACATTAAAACACTGAGTATTTTTCAAGGATATTTCAACTTTTGAAAAGGCTTTATGGAGTTCAATGGGCTATATTTACCAAGGAAAATCAACGGTTTGTATCTCTTTTTTTGTGACTCTTACAAAATCACTGGAAATAAGTTATTTTGATCTTCATCACAGGTCCATCAGTCAACTTGAATAAACCTATTTGGACTACAGCTGCTCATTTGGATATTGAGCATGACATTGTAAATCAAAGGCCACACGACAAAGCTCACAGGGAGGTGGGGTCGTACTACTGGCTGCCCATTCACTCTAACAACATTGGGTTTTTTTAAGCACCGAACGGTCGTATTGTGTCACTCGGAGTCTTAAATGATGTTACGAAACACCCCACGTCAGGTGCTATTTGTTGATAGTTCTCTTCAACTCAAATTAAAGGGATAGTACACCCAGAAATGTACTTGCCTAATTTCATTTCAAATCTATATGAATTACTTTTTCACAAAACAAGATTTTGTTTTGGACTCTTATTAACTTTAATAACAAGTACACAAACAGTTCTTATCTAAAACATCTTTTGTGGACATAAGGATTTACGTGGGTGAGTTAATGGCCAAATTTTCCCTTTAATCTCTTTTAAAAGTGTGCTTAAGATACTTGACCATCCAGTGAGTCTATGTTTGAACAGGAGAAGAAAAGTTAGTCTCACTTAGAGCAGTCAAAACCTGTTTAGGTTATATATTCACACACAGTGCCACACCAGTGACCACTTTTTCTGTTTGTCTAAGGTGAGACCTCTATCAAACTCTTTCTCTCTTTTTTTTTGTTCATGTAATATTTAATGACCATACAAATGTGACTCTGTGCTAGTTTTATCTTTTTTACTCACTAGTTCTAATAAATATGCAAGCCAATAGATTTTGTTTTCTTTTTTTAAATGAAAAGGTAATGTATTTTACTAATTAAAAAATAAATTAATAGAAAGATATCCGGGTTATACATGTGGGCCATATCTGACCCATTTTCCTTTTTAGGTAGTTGTATATCCTACATAGTATAAAATTACCATAATTACAGGTTTTATAGTTTTATAGTTATTTTATTTTACAGTTTTTATATTTTTTCAGTCTCATCAATCTTTGTTTTGCTTTTGACAATAATGATACACACACACACACACTCCTCTCACTCTCACACACACACGCACACACACACACATCATTCAAGTGGGTAAGATTTAATTAGTTATTTTTCTACTCACCAAAGCTTTAATCAAAAATACAGTAAAACATTAGAAAACAGCTGTGCTGCCTAATACAATTGATGATGTTTTAATTTTATCAGGATTTTTCTAAAAAAATTATGTTGATCATACTGCCCCAAAACTTTTGAACAGTATACACTCTAAGAAAAAAAAAGGTACAAAAGCGGTCACTGGGGCGGTCCCCTTTCAAAAGATACACCTTTGTACCTGAGGAGTGCATATTAGTACATAAATGATTCATCTTACTTAGAACCTTTTTAAAAGAGTAGCGGTCCCAGTGACAGCTTTTGTACCATTTATTCTGAGAGTACATAGTACAGTTGACTAAACTGATGACAAAAATACATACAAAAAATAAACTGACTCGCACACATGCTCAACCAACTCTAATCGCCTCTGCAATTAAAAATTCAAAGTAAACACACTCAATATGATTGGTAATGGATGAATCATTACATGTGCTGGTAGGTTCTCCATCTGCCTGTCATCAGGTAGATAGTTAACAAGTGGTAAAAATTCTGCACTTTTGTTACTCTCAGTTGACTCATGAAAGATAATGGCCAGTGCAAGTGTAGAATTCTTACATGAGTGATCAAGAACCCGTGGGTAACAGCTTAAGATCTGCAGGCAGCTCATGCACTTTACAACATCTGTGTTCATGTACACAATCAAAGAGGAACTAGTCACCTCAGAGATACCCACTACCAAAGTCTTAAAGGGTTAGTTCGGTATTTTACACTTAAAGCCCTGTTTTAAGATCGTTTCTGATGAAATAGAACGGTTAAGATTGAAATCACTCGAGTGGTCTGGGGTGTTCACTGATATGCTCACACAAAAATCGCAGCAAAAGATGGCTTTCCAACAGGTTTTATCGTAGTTTTTGTCCGACTCCATAGACGTGACTTGGTACAAAAACTGCAATAAAAACCTGTTGGAAAGCATCTTTTGCAGCAATTTGTGAGAACATATATCAGTGAACACCCCAGACCACACAGTGAGTTTCACGTCTTTGTAAACTAAAGTTTAATGCTTTTTATGAATGAATGTTCCACAGTGTAAAATACCGAACTAACACTTTAAAGGGGGGGGTTGACTGTGATTTCACTTTTTTCATTTTAAATAGTGTGTAATGTTGCTGTTGGTGCATGAACAGTATCTGCAAAGTAGCAGCGCTGAAAGTTCAATGTAAGCAGAGATATCGTCTTTTAAAAATCAGGAAGTATAATTGCCTACAAAAACGAACTCCAATTGGGACTACAGCTGGGTTATGGTACGTCACTAACCCACACATTTGCAACAACCCCTCCCTCAGAATATGCAGAAAATTTCGGAGACACGTCGACTCGTCGAGTGTGTTGTGTTCACGCAGCTGTAAGGTCTTTCTGTGTTCGAACTTTCCACGGACGCTGTACTTCGTCAACAATGGATACAATTTATGTTTGATTATGTTCCTGAAAATGACGATCGTAATCTAGCTCTCTGTGCTGCGCATTTACGGAAGACAGCTTCCAGAATCTCCACGAGTTCAGCACCGGATTCAACAAGAAACTGTTACTAAAACATGAAGCAAATCCAACTTTAAAACCAGAGGCAGCTGTTGTTGGGACACAATCTGTAAGTAGGCTAAGACTTAATAATTTTAAATGTATTTGCACGTATAATTCCAGACGTAGCCTTGTGTTTTATTATTTTTCAAATGCCAGCGCTGGCTTTACTGGTTATGCTATTTTGTGTCAACGACAAACGCTACGTACAAACATTATGGACCTGAATTTTGTATAAGTACTAATGTTGTAAATGTATTTTTCATGTAAATACATGAAATACATACATTTTTTTTTAAATAAATTTACACATATCGTGATATAAGATGTTGGTCATATCGCCTACCCCTACTTAGAACCTAACATGCAAAACAAGACATTTCCACCAAAACACAACAAGGTAGACATGTCCTCCATGAAAACTCCCTGAACAAGAAACTTCTCCTCCAAGAGAAAACGTGGAGACAGAATGCTAAAAGGACGCAAAGGAGGTGTCAGGTGTGTCCTCCCCCCGCCCCCCTCTCATCCTGCTCAGACCCGGTGTGTGTTTGTTCAGCTGGGTCCCAAACACAACCAGCCGTCTGCTGCTTGCTGAGGAGAACCAGGGGAGGGGAGGACCGGGCAGGAACAAAAGGCAAGCGTGGCTGGAAAGGAGAGCCTCTCGCCGGGCACAAAGAGATGCTCGGGTGGGGGTGGGGGTGGGTGGGCGGTTGTTGTTGGGGGTGTTGTTACCGGAGAGGTGGCAGCTGAAGGGGACGAGGGAGAATGAATGAATATGAATGAGAGAGGACGGCTGTCCTTCCCCAGGACCCTCATGACCCAGCCAGGGGAACAGACCCTCTTCTTCTCTGTCTCTGTCTCCCTCTCGCACTCTTTGGCTGAGTGAATTGGCAGCAGGTGGGGGCATGAGAGCACATGCACATATGCATGCGAACACACACAAACACACAAACACATTCAGAGAGGCTGTCTGGCACTTGTAGCCACTGTCTCCAATCGAGGCCACACGCTACAGTGAGTCAAGCCGGTAATGACGATTAGACATACGTGTGCGGGAGCGTGTATGCTTTGAGAGAGTAGGGGGGTTGGCACTCTGATTCTCGAAAAACCAATGCTTTCTGTCTAATTTATGAGGTGAGGGGTGTGGGGAGAGTGAGAGAGACAGAGAGAGAGAGTCTGACATAGGAGGGTCTGACAGTGGTTCCTCCGTCCAGGATTTCTGGATCGATTCTGTAGACATATAATCATTGATTCGTGGATGGTCTGATGAAAGATGCGGGTGTGTGACAAGGATCCTCACAGCCTCACCGCCAAACAAAGACTTGAACATGAATCGTAAAGCTCATAGAAAAAAACCCTCAACCTTCATTTGGACCTGCATGAGATTTTCTACCTACTAAACCTTCGAAGTATGAAATCTGACAGACAGACACAATTAATTTTTATTATTTTTTTTTATATTTTCAGCATAAAAAATGAGTGAAACAAGTTCAACTTTTGTTACACTACGTATAATAATTTTAGATTCTATTTTCTATTTTTTACTTATTTATTTTACTTACTTAATTATATAATTACATTAAATATATAAATGATTATGTTATGTTTATGACATTTAATCTGACCTAAAAGGGTTAGCAGGGTTAATGTAAAACAAGCATTTGAAGAAATATGTTGCATGGCTTTGCATTTTGGCATAAATGTTTTTGTTGTTCAAACTGTTATTTGTTTGCCCTATTCCTATTATTTCTATACTGATGCTTGAACACTGGGACCAACAAGAAAAGAATGAAAGGATGGGGGACAGAGGGATAATAAGGCTGCTGGTGCCACAAACACTTACACTTTTTCTTCCTCACACACACACACGCACGCACGACTGACTTATGTGTGGAAGCTTTCGCATGTCTGTATGAGAGGCAGAAACCATGTAAAATGGGCTTCAGTCCATGTAAAACATGCAGCTTCAGGAAATGGGAGAACTAGGCAGAGAGAGAGAGAGAGAGAACTGAAGACACTTTACTGCTTCTCTCAGCCACGATATCGGTCTTTCTCCCTTACACAGACTGGCCAGGAGGCTAATTACTCTGCCTACTGTCTATGTTCAACAACAAGACAGCAGCAGATACAGGCCTGATCCAGCCAAAGGCCACACACACATCAACACACACAGTACAGGCCCATCATCCACTAAGAGTTCTGCTCACCACGGCAGAAAATAAGACAAGCGGGGAGATACCGAGCTCATGCTAATAAGTGTTCAAAATTCACAAATTGCACCAACAAAGAATTTGACTTGCTCCAAAAGACGCATGCCATATCAAGTTTATACACTACTGTTGACATTTTTGTCAGTAAAATGTATTTATTTTATTTTTTTAAAGAAATTAATCGTTTTATTCAGCAGCACAACTTTTTATCTTAGAATGATTTCTGATGGAACATGTGACACTGACAAATGACAATGGGAGCTGAAAATTCAGGTTTGTCTCACAGTATTTTTATTTTTTTTATTATTATTATTTTATTTGCCTTGGTGATCATAAGAGACTTTTTAAAAAAAAAAACATTTAAAATAAATCTTACCAACTCCAAACTTTTGAATGATAGAGTAACATTACACACAATATTCAAATCATACACAGAATGTATGACATTGACTACTTTCTACCTCATTGCTTAAAGGGTAACTAAACCCCTGGTCAGAGCCTGACTCCACCCACTGGCCAGCGCAGTCTCATCCCAAGACATCATTTAACTTTTGACCATATGTCAATATCCGCCTCTTTAGGGTCCCCTTAAACGTCGGTTAGATGACGTGCATCGGATCCTGAACTCTACCCCAGACCTAAACCTACCCCTAAACCTACCCCATCACCTAACTGACATTAAAGGTAAAGCGTCAGTTGTATGACGTCTTGGGATGAGACTGTGTTACACTGGCAATATTTGAAAAATGCTGAAAAAAAGTGGGCAGATCCCAGCGGAGATAGAGGGGATGAAATAGATGCTAAATCACTCTATCCTGATTCGTTTTCAATACTTGCAATTCCAACTCCTGACTCGTTACAGTGGTTTTGACGAAACAAGCTGGTTTTTATACTGCCGTACCAAGAGCGTGGTGAGCTGAAACCTGCGTACGTCACGAAGTGTGGAACATCCAATAGGAAAATTCAACTGCAGTATCCACCGTTCAACCTGAGAGAAGGCAGCACTAAGACGTTTATACACCATATATTGTAGAAATAAAACACTTTATACACAAATGTCAAAAAAGTTACTTGAATCAATGACTGTTATTAATAAAGATCCATTCTTACAGTTCATTAACTAAAAAAAGTTGGTTTGGGGTTTAGTTACTCTTTAAGTCTATCATGTATGTACTAACATGTATGTTCATCAGTATCATTTTGAGAGTATTGTCAAAGCTGTTGCTATATTTTGGATTTTAGCTGGCTTCCTGAATTAATCAGAAACAAGGACAGAAACCAAAACTAGGTCAATAATAAATTAAATAGAGTGAGTCTAGCAACAATAAATGAAGAATAAGTTACTAAAACAAGTGCAACAGATGAGTTCATGAGTTCTGTTTGAGTTTTGTTCTCAATAGAAAAAAGTGAAAGAAAAAAGCAAGTAATAAACTGGAGGCACACAAAAAGGAAACGGAAAGATAATTTACTTGGTCTCTGATGCAAAACTTAAAGGAGAACTCTGGCGAACAATGAACCTTTGCTCTAATAAAACATCGGTACCTAGTCAACCGTTCTCTGAGATTTGTTTTCATGATAATCGAATGTAAATCGAAGTTTTATCTCTAAAAACTATTTAGCGTATAATGCTAGTACTGGGGGCATTTAATAAGTTAAATGAAATTGTTAGTTAATACCACTAACAAGGCTCAAAATAGCCCCACACTCACACAGTAACATAATGAGGGTCCATACATGCAAAATCGAAGCATTGAGAACTTTGTAAGTGTACAGACCATTTAATAAGAAGATTCTTTATAAAGACAGTTCACTTCGTGTAAACAGACAGAAGCCTTCTTAGAAAATAGTCTCGCAGTAGCTTGATCCCCGAACGCCGTTCATACAGTTCAGAAGTTCGCAGAACTTCATACAGTTCAGCTCACTCAGCACGACGTTCGTGGTTTTACTTGTCGAGACAAGTTTTCCAAGATGGTTTCTGTCTGTATACACGAAGTGAACTGTCTTTATAACGTATCTTCTTATTAAACGGTCTGTACACTTACAAAGTTCTCAATGCTTCGTTTTGTATGTATGGACCCTCTAACAAACTCTCAGAGAATGGTCGCCTAGGTACCGATGTTTTATTGGATAAAAGGTTCATTTTGCGCCGGAGTTCTCCTTTAATGTAACAAAGGATAAGTCATTGTAGAAGGCTTCATTAGCAGAAACGACACTGGTCTTTCTCAATTAGAAAGGCATTGTGGGTATGCAAGAAGGGTGGAGCAATACTCCATATATATAATGAATCCAGTTTATTTTTTATGTACTGTATTCAAAACATCACGGTGACATGAAAGTAATACAGGGCCTGTTCACTCAAACGTTAACATTTTCTCATCATTTACTTGTCATGTTGTCCTAAACCTGTACAAATTAAGAGTGTTTTAAGGATTTTTTTTTTAAGTCAGTGGGGTCCAAAACAACATGAATTTTTACTGTATGGAAAAAATACACATAGAAAGTGTATAATAATTTCAAATGTGGGTGAACTATACAATTCAGTTAGTGAGAGAGGCAGCACAATAACAACAACTACAGAAATCCCCCAAATAAATATAAATATAATAATAATAATAATCACAACATTATTATCTACTATATATTTAACAAAGTCTCTATATTTTTAACCCCTTGCTGACCTTGTCCTTAACATTTCAGACATACATTCTACTGTGCCAGAATCGCGATACAATGATACAATACTGCTAGTCTTGGTAAATTCATGTCAATAGTCTTAACTGCAAAGTCATCAATTCGGTGTGGATACACATAGTAAAGCTCATATTTGAGAAGCCCTCCTGTGCACACATTCACAAACACACCCAATTCTTCCCTCTCGTCTCCACATATAAACACACATGCACCCTGCACACAAACACACTGAGAAATTGTATGGCCCCGAGCCCCTCATTTGCATGGATTTGCATGAGATACCGTATGGGGATTATTTATTCATAAGCTATCGCTACATGCAGATTTCAAACAGACCGAGCAGTTCGCTGTCCTTCACCTTGACAGTATGAGAATAGTGTTTGCTTCTGGACAGTCCATGGTTTGCCTCAGTTCAAAATGAGTTCAATCCCATCCATGACATGCAATTCACAATACGCAAGAGCAGGAAATCTATTTTAAATGAGTTTTGAAAACAAAGGACCTCATTGTTACTATTTTTAAGCCATATTTTAAATACAATCTTTATTTAATTTTTTTCAGTTGGTTTTAAAATATATATAATATTGTTGTACACAAGGAGAGTCGTGATTTGACATGAACTGACTGCCATGTTTAATACAAATGTAAAATTAACAGACTGCTTCTTTCTGCTTTTGCTTATAGTATTGCATTTAAATGGTATGTCCTAACAAATGAGCAAGGAGCATGTTCATAACCATCAATCACAACCATGTTAAGAAAATATAATCTACAAAGCTATGATGTTTTTAAGAATTTCAGACCTTCCAAGATTTGTCCTTTCTCTCCTGACTTTTCCACTGAGTGTGTTGGGGACCTTGACTGAGTTGAGGTGTATAATTAAGGGTAACACTTTAACAAGGTTTCATTACTTAACTACAGTAGTTAACATAAAATAATAATAAACTGAACTTCTACAGCATTTATTATTCATCAATAAATGCTGTAGAAGAAATGCATATTATTCAACATTAATTTCTACACTTACCAATCCATTATTAAAATCAGAAGTTGTATTTGTTAAAGGGGCACTTGGCAACTTTTTCAACTTAATAAAACCATTTAGAAATCATTTGAGTGGTTCAATAACCTGTTCTGGAGAGAATGGTGACATTCCCCGCTCCCCCCCAGCATCCCCAGGCGGAAAACCAACCTTGCAACATGGGGAAACACAAACTGCTTTAATGGCAATTCGACATAATTCCTATGATACCGTGTAGGCTATATAAAGCCCGAAAACACACCAAGCCGCCGGGCAGTTATTGTGCGTTGGTCAACTAAGTTTCCTCAGTGTGTTCAGCACTGGTTCTGTGGCGTCGGCTGAAAATGGTCCTCGTCGGCTTTAGTTTCGCCCGATTCTAACATGTTGAATTGTTGTCGGGCCGTCAGGGAAAGAGAGAACTCTGATTGGCTGTTCAGCTTAGTGAAAGAGTCAGTGCAAGAGAATAAAAGAAAAACAGCAAGCAAAGAAGTCAAAACGGTAAAGATAGAAGGCTGTTCTTATGTTACGTCATCTTACCCGAGTGTTCCTTGGCGAATATTTCAATATTAACATGAGCGGAGTGGAATAAAGAAAGTGTTTAGCAGGACTGATATTCAAAACAGTAAGCACGCGCTGCTTTGTTTATGGTGTCTGTATCTGCAGCCGGCAGCATCGTTTTTTCCTTTATGAATGTCATGTTCGTTAGTGTCATGTTCCTTCAGAAATCATTGTCATATGCTGACTTGCTGCTCAATGGACATTCCTTATTATTATCAGTGTTGAAAACAGTTGTGCTGCTTAATAATTTTGTTAAAATCATTATGCATTCTTTTCAGGATGTTGTGATATATAGCAAGTTTAAAAAACAGCATTTATATGAATTATATTATTTATGCTTAACAAAATGTAAAAGTACTGTATATTCTGTCAGTTTTGGTCAATTAAATGCATTATTGCCAAAAAAAAAAAATTCAACAACAAAAAAACAAACATCTTACTGGTCCCAAAACTTTTGTGTGCATTAAAAGGATCATAGTCATACATTAACTCCTAAAATACAAAATACATTTTTTACCAGTGTTATTGAGTCTAAATAGGTGGAGCTCTGGTAGCAAATGAAGCCAAAGCGAATATTAAAAAACTTTTAAATTATATTATGGTGCACACTTATTTTTCTTGGTTCAAAAGAATAAGGATTTCTTGTTAAAAATAATCCAAACCAAGCAAATAATCCAAACCATTTAAGGATAACTAAATTCCCAGACAAGATTTTTCCCCTGAGCAACTGGGGCTTTCCCAGTCTGACCTTTGTTATAAATGGGCTTTCCCACACAAAGCTTGCATGCTAGTATGCTACTGAAATACTAACACTAGCACAAGCTACAGGTTTCAATTCTGCATTATTTTAGCTGCACAGCCGTTCGATTCTCTATTGCAATACTCTTTAAGGGATAGTTCACTTTGAAATAACATTTTCATGTGTTTTAGCTTACCTCAAGGGCATCCAAGATGTAGGTGTCTTGTATCGTTCTTGTCTGTCAGTCATATAATGCAGGTAATGGGGTCCACCTCAAAGAACATGCACAGAGAAGCCCAAATTACCTCTGTAATCACATTCACGTCCAAATGATCTGAATCAGTTGTGCAATGTCCAACTGAACCGAACTGAATCATGTTCAAAGTTCCGCCGGAAGTGATTGCTTGCGTGTGTATGTCACTCAATATTTACATAGAGACTTTAGAGTTTTACCTTTTACTAAACATATTTAGATATACCGAAATCGTCTTCCATTGCCGATTTCCTGTATATCTAAATATGTTTAGTGAAAGGTAAAACTTTCGAAATCTCTGTATAAACAAAGAGTGACGTAGGCGCACAAGCGATGTACGTCCGGTGCAAACCAAAGCACCTGTGCTGTCAGATCAGTATGATATCGCTGTGGTAGCACTGAGGTAAAAACGATATAAATACTGTTCGTTTTCTCACACAAACCGCTCGCTTCTGGGTCTTAGGCCATCAATTTGTCCTTACATTTAAGAGTCATTCAATCATGTTTAATTTGGACTTCTCTGTGCATGCTCTTTGAGTTGAACCCAGGGTGGACCCCTAAACCTCCATTATATGACTGACAAACAACAACAGTTTGACCGAAAAATGTCAAAATTGAAAATACTGTGGAAACAAGACACCTACATTTTGGATGCCCTTGAGGTAAGCTAAAACATATCAAAAATTAATTTCAAAGTGAACCATCCCTTTAAGGGTTTCAAAAATGATTGTCATTAAGCCTGCTCTACATTCGAGAGGTCCTCAAAAGATATATTACTCAGATGCTAACATCAGCCAGAATAAAATCTCCAAAGACAATACATACACTAATTTTAAAAGGAACAACTGTTGAAAGTGCTTTAAGAACTGTAAAACATGACCTCATTTACCACTCATTCAAAGAATTGTTTGGACCAGCATGAATTTGAGATTTGAAAGTCAGAACACGAGACGGAAACATACAGAGCAATAGGAGAAAGAAAGAGAAAGCGTGTAGAAGAGAGGTGAAGCTGAAGCAGACCCAGTCAGTCCATATAAGGCCAGTCTGAAGGAGGAGAGCAGCCTCAGGAACGTAAGCAAGTGTTTAAGACCTCTACACCATAAAACATTTTCCACTGTTTCCAACAGCTCATTGATAATGCAGAGCAAAAGATGATACCTTTTTAGGCCCAAAATAATGTCCAACATTTTGTAGTAATGTTTTATAGTCAAGAGTTGTGTTGGAAACAAAAGACAACAGAAAACATTGCTATGTGTTTGGCTGCTTGCTGAGAGTGATCTGAGTGTTTTAGCGATTGGCTACGTGGCGCTTAAACAGTTCTGAGTGTTTATAAAGGATTGTGATGTGATTGCTGAGGAGTTCTGAGAGTTTGTAACGCATTGTTATGTGATTGCTGAGGTGTTATGATGGTTGCTAGCGTGTTGCTAGTGATTCTGGAGTTTCCTTACTAGCGCAAGCTAAATAATGATTACTGGTTCTTCATATGCCTCGGATCATTCCTTAAAAAAAGAAGTATATATTCTATTCTATTGTCCACACAAGACAAAAATCATTAAGTTTAAACAACATGTTTCGAAAATTCATTTGCGTAGCAACAACAGTATGAGACGAGTTGCAGTGGCCATCTCGTGTTAAGCCTGCCTCAAAGCAAGCTCACGCACGTCTTTAGCGAGAATGCTAGTGATGGGACCTGAAAGAAGCACATGAAAGACATGCCAGTCTTCTTAAAATTTAGTATAATTTCCCATCAGTTCTGCGGCCCCTGTACTTCTAAGTAAATACATGCACATACGCTCACCAAGACGCACAGTAGATATCTGCATCTCAAACATATTTGATGGATTTACAAGAAAGTCCAATAGGCTCCCTCGTTCCTGTAAAGGAGATGTGCAAATACTCACACAGCAGCTATACAATTTAAATCAGCCTTCTTAGAAATTAGAGCGCGTTTTCCTCTCTGAAGCAGAGCTTCTTTTTATTTCAGTATTAAAAAAACAAATTCCAACCTGCTGTAAAGACTCCCTCCTTCTCTCTCCCCAATAATCCCCCCACCCTTCAGTCTCTCTTCCTCTCTCCATCATCATCTCTCCTCTCTCTCTCTCTCTAGCTTTCTCTCCACAGTATTTGCATAATTTCTCTGCCGTATTCTGATGTATGCGTGTGAATAATAAAGCTCATGGGCGCGGCGTGCCAGGCTGCCACTGTTCATTACGACCGCGCACAGCAAAGCTAGGCTCCGCAGGGCCCTCATTAGCTATTCCACTCAGAATAAAGGCTCACTTCTCTCTCTCCCTAACACGCCCTGCTCGCTCACTAACTCGGACCCGCAACTCTCTCCTTTACTCTTCCGTCTCTCTCTCTCACACACACTTTTTTGCTGCCAGTCACTTTTTTTCTCTATTTCGTATTTTACTCTTTCCCACAAATTGGAGTGTGTAGTCTAAGTTTATGGGCAGAATTTGGGAAAATGCAACAATTTAGTAGTGTTGTCACTATACAGGAATTTCCAAATTTCATACTAGTACCATGAAATATATTGATAGTTGATACCATTTTCAATACCACAGGAAAACTGCCCTGCCTACCTGATTTGTTATTACTGTATATCATATTATTTTTATAATTTGGCTGTAACAACTTACACACAGAACAGTAGAGGCTTCATTTGAATTGTTGAACTAAATTTGCATTTCAACGTTTTTGACTACACAACTATTTAGTATCATTTCAAAATAAAGTTATAGGGTAACATTAGTTTAAGGCATAGTTCATCCCAAAATGAAACTTCTGCCATAACCCTCATGCCAAACCTGGAGGATTTTCTGCATTCTTTTGAAGAACAAAAGAACATATTTTGGTAACGCTTCCTTTTACAGTCCAGTTACCCATGTAAATATTATGTACTTATTTTAGTAACTACAATTACTGGGTAATAACTAGTATTTAACCCTGAACCTACACCTAAACCTACCCCTGTTCCATGTACTTACTTTTATATTAGCCAGTACTTTCTAGGTAAGTACACTGTAAGTACTGTACTGTAAAAAGGAAGCGTTACCCATATGTTATGGGGGAAAGTGTTTGTAATTTGTTGCTTTAGACCCCAACAGTTGAAACACTGTTCAAAACATCAACACATTTTTGTGCACCACATTTGGAATGACAAGACAGGATTGTCATATTTCTATAAACTATTACTTTAATGCATTGTGGTGTGAATTCACAATAAAAAATAGGATACTGACAAAAACAAATGCATCAAGCTTCATACAACTGTTTCAAATGGGGAAAAAATGCATTCAAATTATGATATAATTCAATAAAATTCAAGTTATAACTTACTCATCAGTCACAATCTGAATTGTGTAACTTTAGCTTTAAAGTTAAAGACACCTCCAGGCCTGTAGATGGTGCTGTATTTGATTCAGAACATTTCCGTCCATTTCTTTCTAACTCTGTGGTCATATAGTTATAATGACCGTGTTAAGAGTCTCTGCCCTCATCTGACCTCCATTTCCTTCAGAGTGAGACAACCCACTGTATAATCCTCCCACCGCTCCACTGTGCCACTTGACTACACACGCCCTTCCGCTCATACAGACTCACAGAATAAGCACCCAAAGACACACACTCTCTCTCTTCCTTCTCTATTTCAACCTTCCTCATTAACCACTGTTCTAGCTAATTAACACATCCAGAGAGCCATTAACATCTCCTCCCTGCACAGGGAGACGGAAAAGGAGTGAGAGGGGAAGTCCCCTGAACACTGAAGGGCACACACACGGGCACACAAACACACACACACACCACAGTCCAGGTTCACCAGACAATGGAAGGACTGGATATTGTCCCCTCTATGAACTACAATGTTGCTGAAACAAACTAGATATTTTTTATCAAATCAAACTTTGTGTTTCTTTGTTAAGGCACATTTTGTTTTATCCACAGTTTAATCAACTGTGTCTCTGGGCTTTGTAAAGCAATACTTTGTCTCTGTCCACTTATAGTCAGGGGGTAACGTGAAGTTTCGGAGTGGTAAAACACATTATTTAATTCTGTTAGAAGGAGACCCATAATCTGAGTTTCAATAAATTACCATGTATAAAGCACATTACCTTAATTAATGCATTGTAAACTGCTTGAATAGTTTATTTAAGTACATTTTACAATAGAAAATCTGAGGAAATGGTAAGTTCAGTAATATGAATTCTGAAATAAAAAGAAATTAAATTATACTAGTCCTCCACCCTAGTTCATTCCCATTGTAACTACTGCCTTCCCTCATCCCTCGTGTGTGTGTGTGTATGTCTGGTTTTGGTAGCCTGTGCGTGCACACCCTCCAGTGACAGATGGCGTCAAAGGATCATGGCTCTCATTGTCCTCTGATGGCTATTTGTGTGTGTGGAGGACAGCCGTTACTGAAGGAAGAGACTGGAGCTGCTCCGCACACCACTGAGGCCCCCTTACACAGTGGAGGAATCAGGAAACACCTGAGAAGGGCTTTTTCATTGACGCACACCTCTCTACTTTAATTAACTCAGTGTGTTATAGCAACATGGCCGGCGATTCACATGTCTTCAGTATTTTAGTGATGGGAATGGTTTTTCCAGCAAGCACAGATCATTGGGCCATACAACAGTGTTTCTCTCAGTAACAAAGAACTAATTTTGTTCCTAATCACTCTAAAAATGCTGGGTTCTTTTAGCCCAACTTTGGGTCAAATATGGACAAACCCAGCCATTGAGTTAAATTTTTTAAATTTACATTTTTAATTTTTAACTTAATTTTTAAAGTGATGTTTTTGTTTTGTTTAAAGTTACAAGAAAGAATAGGAATTATTCTTTTTCTTAATAATAGGAATTATAATTTATAAAAATGTAAAAATATTGAGCACAGAAAAATAATGCAATAATACTGGTCAGCTGGACAGTTTCTCAGTTTTTGAGTACTTGCATTTGGTATCAGAGATCATTTTACTGGTCATATGAATATTGGACCTAAAGAGATAACAGATTTTTATTCCAATATAAATTAACTATTAAAAACTATGGGGTCAGTAAGATTTTTTGTTTTGTTTTGGGCACTAAAGCTTTATTTAAATACAGTAAAATCAGTAATAAATGCAATTGATTCCTTCATTTCAAGAGGCATTTACTCCAGTCTTCAGTGTCACCTGAACTTTCAGGAATCATTCTAATATGCTGCATTTCTTATTATTATCATCAATTCTGAAAACACTGTTAAGTTTCTGGAGTGACAACTCGCATTTAAATGAGGGAGTGATTGTTCCATGTGTGTACGGAACATGACTCTCTCCCCAAACTGGTAAGACTGACATGGTGGTAACCATAGCAACATTCTGGCGTCTTGCATGTTTGGTATCCACTATTCTGATCAAAGAAATATTACAGTGACAAAGACTCGTTATCTTCAGCAATTTCTAACTAAAGCACAGTCGGAGGGCATCCGGTTTCGCCTGATGCTTGGACAGGCTGCTTCACAGAGCGTGCTTTTGCAGTGTTGCCATGTCCACCAATTATAAGCGTGTTTGGATTGTTGTTTAAGTTAGGCATATGAAGTGATCGAGTTTACAGAGTAGTGTAAGTCTTCTGCGCAGGTGCTGCAGTAGGTATGGCGTAGCATACGCACAGTCGCGTACCATACCGCGTACCCTTCGCCGCAGCCTGAACGCGCACCTCTCTTAAAAAATGTAACCACACGTGTGCGATGACGCAGACCGCAAGATCTGGTGATTTGTCGGCTTGGTAGCATTGCATTTCCTCTATACGCAATTTTCTGCATGTACCATTCACGCATTTCCCGCATCAAACCATCTCTTTTACGTCAAGATCAAGATCTGATTAAATGAAACAGACAGACAGTTTGTAACAGACAGACCAACACAGTAAATAAGGATAAGGGTGCTGTGATCAGGGTTTTGGGGCCGATCAGAGATTACTGATCACTGAGAAGCAGTGTTGGCTGATACCATTCCCTCAATGATCGACCATCGAAAAAAAAATAATACTACATGATAAATTAAAGGCTACCAACAGGGCCTTATTTAGCGATTCTTAACAATAAAATGTTTTTGATTAACATGTAAAGACAGCAGCTGGTATATTAGGCGTGAACCCAAAGTTCACTTTGCTTCTCCGTGTTCCACTCAGTCTCAGAACACACACTCAGAAAGACGTCTTGAGGAACAGTATCTCTTTTGCAGCTAAATCAAGTTTTAATAACACTTTTTTATTATCGAGCATGTCCTGCAGTTTAGCAGCAGATGACTATATGAATGTATGCATTTCACCCAAAAATGAAAATTCTTTCATTATCCACTCACCCTGTGTTCGTTCCAAACCCATTAGACTCAGAATAAAAATTAAGATCTTTTTGATGATATCTGGGAGCTCTTCTGGCCCTCCAGACAGCTACAAAACTGACACGTTGATGCTTCAAAAAGTTCATAAAGTGATCGTAAAACTAATCCATTTGAATTGAGTGGTTTAGTCCACAATTTTCTGAAGAGACACCATCGCCTTATATGATAAACAGATTGAATTTAGGCTTTTATTCACATAAAGATTCATCAACTCACACATCAGTTGTGGCAAAAAGAAGCTCAAACAAGTTCGCTGACATGTGCAAACCAATGAGGTTTAGCTGTCAATGGAGGGACAGTAAGCTCTCAGATTGAAGATCTGAAGATCATCCGAAGATGAACTGAAAGTCTAAAGGGTTTGGAACGACATGATGGAGAGAATTAATAGCAGAATTTTCATTTTTGGTGAACTATCCCTTTAAGTTTTGGCTTCTAGGGAGGAATGAAAGCGCATTGCTGTGAAGGAAAGAAATGCACCAAAAATTGCACAACTCTTGCTGTCATCGCTCCAGGGTTGCTGTAGTTGCAATGTCTCCGGAAAGATGTTGCAAATTTATTGTCCTTTTTCATAAACCTGGTATAAGCTGCCAGACCAGATAATGTAGTGAATCAATCTTAGCCGTGCATAGAAAAATTGTCTTGGAAGTTTTGCGTCACATCTGATTGGCCTTTATAGAGACCACCAATCAAACTATATAAAGCTATTGTCCGATAACGATCAGTGCTTCATTAATTGGATCGAACCTTAGAAGTAAGCAGAGGAAACTATGAATGTGCTAAAAAAGGCTGAATTGAAGGAGTGGCTGAGCAATGAGATGAGTGAATACCCCAAGGAAGATGTGATTAATGGTGAGAATGAGCAGGTATTTGAGGACAAATGAGTGAAACAGGTAGGCTGAAAGAATCCAAATGTATTCTGGGCCGAGTTTCTAATTTAATTGTGCATTATTAAAGTCACTCCTTCGGTGTGTCTGCCTCCTGGTGAATGCTGATTAAAAATTTAAGGCTTTGCCATGCAGCCACTCAAAGACACTGCCTCCTTGCTCTCTGTCGCTCACACACACACACTTTTCTCAGTCGCGTCCTCTGCTATTTGTTTCTATCTCTCCTTTTGTGTGAGCCCCACAGTCCCGTTATACGTGATCCCTCTGCATTCACCGCTTCCCTTTATAACACACACCTTCTCTCCCTTCCTTCTCTTCTCTCTGCTGCTGTCAGGGAGTGCAGAACGCTTGAAGACCCTGGTGGGAATGTCGTCATGGTAACGCCTGCCACTCAATCCCATCTCAGATGTAAATGACCTTCGAATTTCATTAGCGCACAATTTCAAGATCCTCTCATTGCTTTCTTCCCTCCCTCTGTCTCTACACCCCCCCCACCACCACCACCACCACCACCACCACTCCGGCGTCGTCTTTTCTCTCCCCTCTCAGTCGCTCTGCACCCACAGCATTCTCCATTATTATTATGCTTATTATGCAGATCTCGAATTCTGATTCAAACCCAAATCGAGGAGAGGAATATCACAAAAATCTACATGTTTTTCCATACTCATTCATTTTACATAAGTAAAGAATAAGGGAAATGGCTGCATGTGCCAAGGACTGATGTATAGCTAGTGGATGTGAAATGCTGCCACTTGTGATTGTACACCTACATACATTATTTTCTGTGATAAATATATACATTATAAACAGTTATTTTTGGATATAGTAAGGATAGTAAAAGGTAAAAGATGGTAAAAGCATACAGTGGGAAAATTTGAATCTTGAAAGTACCTTTCAGTCCAGTATGAATATTTGTGTAAATATGATTATCCACAGATTTACTCTACCTGATATTTCAGGAATTATCTATTGATTTGTAGTTTCAGCGACCTGTACCATTGTTTTTGTTTTCTGACTAATTCATTAAAGTAAAGTAAATAATTAAAATATTATAAATAAGTCATCTACTGATACACTGTAAACTACATACACTCCAAAAAATTTACTTAATTAAATTGAATTTTTTTTTTGTCACAAATCACTTAAATTAGTTGTTCAAAGAACTCAAGCAAATAAAAAAATTTGATTGAAGACTAATTTAACCAATTAAAGACTGAAACACACTACTATACATGGCTTTTAAAATCTGTACAAATTCAAAAATCATACACTTGCCGACTTCGTAAATTGTTACAAAGAAAAACAGCATCATACACTAAACGAACGTACACCACTTTCAAATTGTTCCAAACAAACTCACTAAGAAACAAGCGCCTTGTTGCTAGGAGACGGATGAGAAAAATGAAAACAAAGTGCTCTAAAATCGGCTCAAAATGTCAAACATGTCTTATATCTTCCAACTGGATGATATAATCTGAAGCTAAAAAAGAAAAAAAATTAGAGTCTGTGTCCATCATATACTTTTTGCTTTTCTGTGAGACTGGCTCTGACTTCGGCAACTAGAGTCGACTCATCCAGACAAAAATCATTTTTGGAGGCAAAATTTGTGTAGTGTATTCCAGCCTTAATTTAAGTGTGTAAAACAAGACTAACAAGTACATTTAAACAAATAACTCATAATTAAAGTTATTAGTGGAACTGGAAATAGAAACTGAAAGCAACAAAAAATGCTAGCATGCTAAATATAACGTTTTGTTACTCAATGTAGCCTACTGTATAAGATGAGCAGGAAGAAGTGCTGCTATCAGTAACAGCTATTGCTCAATAAGTAAAGCGTTTTCAGTCACCCTCACACACTTGAGCACAATGGTAACCACAAAAACTTCAAAATAACAGAACCTCTTATACAATTTCAACCACTGAACAATAAACACTAACAAGTATTTCCCGCATTCAAAAACATAATAACACTTAATTTCAACATTTACTCCTCCAGTCCACTCCCATGCATATTGTATGCTGTGAACTAAAAATCCACTGGCCAGTTTCAGTTTAATGCAGTCAAAACACAAGGATTTATTCAACTTTAGAAATGTCCGTGGACTAAATGTAATGGAATTCACCTTTGGCTAAGCCCCACTCCCCTTAGTTACTGTTGCTACAACCGTCAAAATTCATCTGGGCTCTGTCTGGTTTGGTATCAACATGGCTTGTGCTGTGACAGCTCTTCCTGCTGAAATGTTTTCAAACTTTTATAAAACAGCAAATAAAGTGTCTGATAGAAGTAGGCAAAATGGGCTGCATATGAGTTCGAAGGCTATATACAAGACATAAAGGTGAAACGCAAGAAACAACAAGGCATCCAAAATAGAGGCAAAAGCATAACGTTACTGGTCACAGTCAAAAAAATTAACCACCGCATATCCTGACTAATCAAGACGGAGGCTGGGACTAACAATATCAGGGAGCAACACTGTTCATGCAAAGCTGGGTAATGTTAGGTCTCTATTCACTTCTATAATCGTTATTACAAAGCAAACGGACTACACGAGTATAACGTTGAATTTATTAGCAGCGTGTGCTAGTGTATCAACAACCGGTATGACAACCGAAATCATAACCTAAATCATTGTAAAACGGTCTAACTAGTATAACTTCACAGTAAGGTTAAAAGCAAAAAAGATGTGCTTGTTGATCGTTGAGGGGTTTAGCTGACTGAGGACGTCCATACAGTTTAATCCAAAGACGACACTTGTCAGGATTTGACTTTGGTTTTGGGAAGGGAAAAAACGGACACCCCCCACCAACCTCTCTGGGAAACGCGTATCTGTGTTACAAATGCCCCAGGCACAATGTTTAACCATATTTTTGATAAAACTACGACGGTAATATCCTGCCGAGACCAAAAATATGAGACGCCTGTGTTGAAAGTCAATGGAGCGCTGTGGAAATGTGTCGGACCTCTGTAGGAGCTCGTTCTTGGCTGCGCTGTGATTGGTCAATCTACATTCTAGGGCGTGGCTTAGCCAAAGCCGAATTAGGTTGTGACAAAATGTTTTACTTTAGCATTTAACATGACTTAAATTCAATTTAAAAAAAGCAAACGCATACATTTTTAGTCGTGCTGACTTTCAAAATGTGTGAGTAGTCATGCCACAAGCCTCTGAGAGAAATAGATATTCCAGAAGTGTTGTGTACTACTTTAATTATGTTCTGTACACACTATTACGCGCTTTTACGACATTATTCAAGAGTGAATTTGGTAGCAGAATGCAGTCATCACTCGTGTAATATCCAAACCCCGTGTGAACAGAATGCGATCAAGCACTCAAGAGTGACAGCCGCATTTCGCTGCAGTGTGCATGTGGTCTCACACTAAGTGAATCTGTGCAGTGTAGTAAATTAGCAGAAGCAGAGCAGGCCTGCATTCACCGATCAATGCACTGAACTCCACTCCCACTACTCTTACGCATTTCTGTGCTTTGCGACAGCTGAGTATCTCACCCAAGAATGAACTGTCTAGCTGCACTCCCACACAGCTCCACTTTGTGTGAAATGATAGTTTTCTTTTTTATTTGGCTTCTGTGTTGGTCTCTCTATGATTAAACACGTGTTTGTTCCTCCAATGTGAAAGAGGGTGGTGAGTGGTGAGCAGTACCAGTAATTGCAGGATAAGAGAAAGTAGTCAGTGATCAAAATTGTGATTTTCTTTTTCTTTTGATAAATTAATTACATTTTGTCTAATTGTCTTTGCACTGTTCACCTGCTTGGATGTGAGACGTACATGTAAATGTAATTCCGGTGCTCACTGACGCTTATTCTTGTGAAGAACCGCCCACTTAGACAAGGAGGAGACCATCTGAGTGACACATGAAACCAGCCAATCATATTGGAGCTGTTGATTTAAGCCAGCTTTTGCTATTTCTGTATGTATCAGATGGTCAGTAAACAGACTGTGGGCGGTCCATAGACTTCTAATGCTCGGTATGCCAGGCTGAAACAATGCTACTGCTTGGTTAAATATTGTGTTAACCAAGACATAATGTATTGACAAGCCCAGCTTAAACAGTTAATAAAGGCCAGCTAAATAGCCAAGAGCCAAATGCTGTGTGGGGAAGAGATGTGGCTTTTTTTACAAGTAAAAGGCTCTTTCAAGTAATTTTAATGATTAAAATGTAGGTAAAAACTCACAAATTTGTCCACAAAAGAGCACCTTACGGTTTCGCACAAGAAACTATAGACTAATTTATTATACCATAATCTTACATTTCTGTCACTGGACAGTGGACACTAGAAGTGGTTTATTTAGAAAAGTAGCCTACATCTTTAGAATAGTTAAAAATGTTTATTTAAAGCCCCAAGTTGTATATATCGTTTTTCTGAGTTATAAATCTAAGAGATCATGTGTTATGATCAAATACACTTATGTCTATATTCAGTTGTGTCAATGGATATTAAAAGGGGATAATTCGCCCCAAAAGTGAAAATTGTCACCATTATTCTCTGTTGTTTCAACCCTCTATGACTTTCTTTCTTCTAAATAACACAAAAGAAGATATTTGAAAGAATGTTGGTAACCCAAACATTGTGACAATTGACTTTCAATTGTATGGAAACTAAAAAACAAGTTTCTCAAAATATCTCGTTTTATGTTCCACAGAAGAAAGAAAGTAATGCAGGTTTGAAATAACATGAAGGTGAGTAAAAATGAAAGGATTTTCATTTTCGGATGAACTATATCCATTTAAGTGAATTTCTGCTAGAATGGAAAAGTTCTGACACGGTTCCTGACCCTGGCTAAAGAGCCTGTTTTAAGAGCTCAGCTATAGCGTGATGGTCACATGTTTGCTCATCATCACTAAGAAAGCATGTGAGAATGACCTCATCATTGCTGCACAGCCTTATTCCCATCAACCAGAGTGTGTCATCATTCAGTTAAGCAGTGGAATGGAGCTGCTCGTATGCAGATAAGGACCAACGGAAGCTATTTTGTACCTTCCCATGCACTTTTGCGGGGGGATGTCATGAACGAGAATAAGACTCAAGCGTGAAAATGGCACAGAGGAAGGAGGAAAATGAAGCAAAAAAAAATTAAGAAGTAGCGTAAAAATGGAAGACGAAAAAGTGTAAAGTTTCAGTTGTTTTTTTTAGGCTTCGTAGTTGATGAAGCTTGTTGCAAGTCTTCTCCTCACAGAAGCTGAAGTGGAGCAATAGAGAGCTCATGAAATATTGATAACTCAAGATATTTACTTGAACCCCCCCCCCCCAAACAGAGAAGAGAAAAAGGCACATCCCAATTCATAAATGATTAAGTCTCCACTTCTCACTGTGATCCTAACAGACATAACCTTCACCGTTTGATGGGCTCTTACTTAAGTAGGTCAATTAATCAGTATATTTTACCACTACTATTGCTGCTGTTTTCAAAGGATTCACAAAATACACACTATGAGACCATTTACAGTCAGCTTATTCTCAGAAGATTGTGCCCCTTCTCTCCCCATGACGTACTACTGATAATCAACAACACACATGGATACTGAACTTAAAGGGTTAGTTCACCCAAAAATGAAAGTTCTGTCAGAAATTACTCACTCTCATGATGTTCCAACCTCGTAAGACTTTCGCTCATCTTCGGAACACAAATTAAGATATTTTTGATGAATTCTGAGAGCCGTCGTCTTCTCAGTTCTCAGTGTTGTAGGCGCTCTCGTGAACTCAAATAAATAGTTGAATACAGTCATTATTTTGGGGGGTTATGTCCACAAAAACTATTCTGATAAACTTTGACTATTTTAACGATGCCTTTCATAACTTTTCTGGGCTGGCAGAAGAAACTACCTAGCAGCCTATGAAGGAGTGAGACAGATTCGAATTTCATCAAAAATATGAAATGAATGAAAGTCTTACGGGGTTGGAACAACATGAGGGTAAGTAATTGACAGAATTTTAATTTTTGGGTGAACTAACCCTTTAAGTATGAAACAATATTCAAATTATGATTTTTCATCTGAAAATCAATCAATAATTTCCCATAATATCCCAATTAATCACATTACATTTAGATGGATTACAGATAATAGAAAAAAATGCATACAAATGTATTGTTTATCGTAATAATTATTAAAATGATTTTTTCCTAAATAATTTTTAAATGTTATGGATACACTGATTTTATCAAGATTAATATTTAAAATTTGAAGTAATAATAATAATAAAAAGTAGTGTTTTTTGCTACTTTAGGTTGCTATTTTGGCACTGACCTTTAACCCTGAAACATTCAACCCCAATATTCATGATAGCTACAACTCTGTAACATTCAACATTTACATTTGAATGTAACATAACATGCTGAAAAAATGCCTTAAATCACTTAAAAAATAAAAAGTTATATTTGCTGAAATTCTATGAATGCAACTTTTGAAATTGTTCTAACCTGTTTCACTTTGCTCCAGTTCCACTGAAATCTTACGCCTATTTCACACAACCGTATTTTTTTTTCCGCACCCATGTTAACAGGTTAGAGCTTTCACACGCAGATGCAATCCCGTTTCACACTCGAAGTCTATTTTTGCTGTGCTGCAAACGCTGAATTAAAAGTGACAGCGCATGGTTCATGGTCAAAATGAACAGAGATTGACCTCAAAATGTAGTAATTTAACCATAAATGTATTTATTTAAATATTACTTTTTATCACAGTCATCTTTTATAGGCTAGCTACTCTAAGACGGGGGTTAAGCAAAAGAAAACTACCATTTACCTCAAAAAAGGCATAATGAACGAACACTCGCCTTCATGGAGGTGGAAAAACAAGTTCTTTGTGACATGCAAGATTATTGCACACTGAGTACGAAATTTCTGTATGCGTTTTTTCGTGTTCGTCAGCCTAAAAATTCGTCACGCACCGAAACCTTGCACACTGAGTCTGATGTGTATTTATTAAACCTTTGCGCAAAAAAGATCACCAATTTCTGTGAACTGAATTCAGTTCTGAACAGAGACTGGTAGTAGGCTATGTCTAAGGTACTGGAGACAAACACACACACGCACGCACGCGCGCGGCCCGATGGAAGCGCTGGGCAGACAGAACAGCTGAATATAGACTGTTACATGTGCTTCATGCGACGACACAACCGTATAAGTCCAAAAAAACTAAAATTGAGATAACCATGTGACTTGAATGTGTGTGCGTCACTTTGTATACAGAATCACTTTGGGGGTGTGTTCGCGCGACCAAAACTCTGTATTTTAAACTTTAAAATAGTCTCACGCGGAAGAACCGTTTATGTCCACTAACGAAAAATGGAGACGCCGGTTGTTTTCATGTCCGCTGCGGATATTAAAAGGCAAAACCTCGGCAAAAAAAGGAGAACGAACATGAATGAATGGAAGGACAGAGCGAGGAAGACTTTGAGGGACGCTGGGAAACCATACGTGAACCGGAGAGGAGAGCAAAAACGAGGAAAAGATCCACCGAAAGAGGTGAGTGAAAGAACCGTATACAAAGTATCTAGCGCTACCTAACTTTAGCAGTTACAGAGGGGCGTGTAGGCTACTGGGCGTCATCTACAGCTCATATAGCTCACTCTGTTTAACTGAACAAGTCATGAATGGGTCGAAATGAATGCTGTTGGTTACTCTTTATAACCAGGGATAAATTAATCGTAACATTTTAGCTGCGTTTGATGTCTCTAATGTTAGATAGCGAGATATTCTTAGCTGGCTAGTCGGTTACTTTGTAACGTAACTTTAGCTGGTCACAGTCAGGTGGCATATTAATTTGCTTCTAACGTTACTAATGTTCATACATCTCAGACTGTTTAGCGAATCATGACTTAAAATGAAATGAAATCGAAATGAAAGCTGAGAAAATTAGAATTTGATTGCTTTATGTTTTCACTGAAATTGGTAAAAAATAAATAGTAATTGACATGTTTAAAAGATTTTGATATCATTTTTGAATCTTGTATGCTAGATTTTGTAATATTGTATGCTATGCTTTGTTTGTTACTTGTTATTTAATTTAAAAAAAGGTAATAATAAAATAATGCATTTACACATTACACATGTAAGCTGTTATATATTCTAGTTAGTAACCTTAACAGCTGCTAATAGCTGTAGTGTTCTATAGCTAAAAAAAACACTAATGTGATTTTGTTTCTGTTAAGGGCAAGGTGTGCAAGGAGACGTGTCCCAGGCAGTGTTCAAGCCTGACAGAACAAAGAAAACTGCAGCTCTTCACAGAGTTTTATGCTGTCTCTTATGAGAGGCAGCAGGCTATCATTCTCTCTGGTTTGGAGCAGGTAGGCTAACTTAAGCAATTCATGACCATATCATGTCAACTGTATGCCATGCATTACAATGTTGGCCCATGAAATAACCAGTGAATTGAATATTACTGTATGCCTTAAATTCACTAAGACTGCACATGTGCCTGATCACTGTAAATGTTACATTGTGTGAGGATGGATGAATGATGATCGGCATCAAGTAGGCCACCAAGTGCATTACAGACCAAAGCACTTCGGTGCCCTAAAAGGCATACACATGGCTTATTCATTATCCTTACCAAAGCCTACTCACATACTTAAAGGGATACCTCCACGTTTTCCCTATTTAAATACAGTTACACTAGTAGTGTAACATGACCTAGGACGGTGACACAAAATAAAACGTTGCGCTTTTTAAGTGTGTAAAGTGGATAACTATATTGTATGGAGGAATACCACAGCAAGTGCTTGGGAGAACTTCGACTTGACGCATATCCCCAAGGGATAATATCGTCACTCTGGAGAGGACTTTTCACGAGTGATGATATTACACCGCCGAGTCAAAGTGCTGGTGGAGGTGATTGGACCACGTTAATATAGTTAAGGGAATAACAGTTTAATATGAAAAAATGGTGGAGTATCCCTTTAATGACCTTAACTTGAAAACTCTACATGATGGCTAGCCTGCTACGCTCTGGGAAATGTATTTTTACTTCATGTCTTTTTACTTCTAGCACAAGGTGAGTCGCAGACGACCACGTGGGCCTGACACTGAGACTACTAAGAGGAAGTACACCTTTAAGTACCATGTCCAACAAGGAGGCCAAAGACTTGCTGTTTGTAAGCTCACATTTATGTCAGTCTTTCAACTTGACCAACAGTCAGTTCTTCGTCTTGTACCAAAATAATACATTAGTTATCGAATTGGCTGCTCAATCACACCTTTTAATGGATCCGAAATTTCAATCTGATTGAAAGGGGAGGTTATTCCTTTCATAATCCAATCGAGAAAAGAGAACATAAACATTGTTAGAATTGAAAACCGAAACTGAAAGCACTGCGCGTATGTGCAAAGATGTGCGGAACGAGCTCCAGTCGGCCAATTGTCAAAAAACCTCTCAAAATGCTGGCTGTCGAAAAACGCAGAAAATCAAACCTGATCTGAATTTTTTATGACGGACGAAAGTTTCAGAGGCGGTGTGCAAGCGTGATTGACATAACGTGAGGTCGAATTTTTTTTTTTACGTGCGAAAATTTCGGATGCGAATTTTGGACTTGGTGTGCAATGGCCTTTCAGTGCAAAAGAAAAGGCATTCGAAGTCGGCTGTTTTTGTCAATTTTAAAATGTTTGTGATTTTAACATAAGTAAATGGTTAAATATTTGACCACTTGCTTGAGCGACTTAATGAGAAGTAATGCATGGAATTGACCCTTCGTGTGGAGCTTGATTGACAGGTAATCTGACCAATAATACTTTGCCATCCACTAGCGACAGTAACTAAGGGGGCGGGTCTTCGCGAAGAGTCAATTATAGGCATACGTTGTTTAAATTGTGTTTAAACGTGCGTCCATTCAAGTTTGTGTATGTGTACAACGAGAATGACAAAACTTTTTTTATTTTTTATAAAAGTTGCTGCATAACTTTTGGATTTGAAATAAAAATAGTGAGTAGGCCTATGTCCTGTACCATATACGCACCGCAACACACACCGCAACGCACTGCACATGGAGTATGTGTGAAACGGGCATTATGTGACATATCCTGATGATTCCCAGCATCATCCTCACAGTTAACTTCAGAAATTAATTTAAGAGTATTTGAATTGATCCCTATTTTTAACTTTATATATTGCAGACGGATCCTATGCCGGTTGAACTGAACTGGTCATATTGCACATAGAAGGGTCGTAATGAAGACATGATGACGAACCCTGGGCCCTCAATTGGAAGATCAGAAGCAGTGAACGTTAAAATCTCATCATTAGTGTTAGAAAATTACTCTTATGAGAACAGCTGCAAAAGAGGAAGTGATGTGAGCTCAGCTTATCTGAGAATATTACATCATACAGAGAGAGAGAGAGAGAGAGAGAGAGTGCGAGAGACCATTGTGACTGTACTCAGAGGTCCAGATGGCTGTGAGATTTACTCAATCTACCAGATTAACATAGGATAGAATAACTCGCCTGTTTTCCTTCACTCATAGAATTGCCTGACCACTTCTGTTATTTTATGAAACCATTTTTAGCTCCATTTTTTTTAAAAGTTCCTTTGTCCTGGTTTAGAACATCAGTTCTGCAATTAAGTTTCATTAAAATCGAACCGTAATAAAGATAGACCAAATTGGCCATAGCAGTTGCTCCATCTTATACTATATATATTTGATTGGCTTAAATTAGATGCATTTAAATCAGTTTAGTAAGTGCCAAATGTAGTTGTTCTAGTTTTAGTGTAGTTGTAAGCTTTAAAAAGTTCATAGGCTACTAATAAATGAATTAACTAGTTAAATGTCAAATTTATTTAGAATTCATATTCCATTTAAAGACTCTTACGTTTTGTGAAAATATGTATAAATCTTTACGTTACTATTATATTACTCTCCCGTTCAAACTTCTTTTTTTTTCTTTTTTTTCAAAAAAAGCATCATAGTTTCCACAAAAAATATTTTAACATTGATAATATTGTTTCTTGAGCAGCAAATTAGCATATTACAGTTATTTCAGAAGGACCACTGAAGACTGGAGTAATGATAATGGAAATGCAGCTTTACCATCACGGAAACAAAATACATTTCAAAATGTAACGTTTTAATTTATATTAAATTGTAATCATATTTTAGAATGTAACTTTTGTTCTGTCAATGTCAAGTTTATTTCTAGAGCACTATATAAAACAACTCAGAGTTGACCAAAGTGCTTTACAATCTCATAGATAGCTACACAATATAACAAAACACACACACACAAAGAAATTTGTAGTCACTACACTACATTAAAAGCCAAAAGAAAAAATGAGTTTTTAACTTAAGATTTAAAATCCGAGAGTGTCTGAGCAGTTCTAATATTCAGTGGGAGACTATTCCACAGTTTGGGGGCAGAGACAGAGAAGGCCAGATCCCCTCTCATTTTTAGTCTTGCCCTTGGAACCGTCAATAGCCTGTGATTAAAAATATTTAAAAATCGTACCCAAATTTTTTGTACGTTTTTTTATACTGTCGTGTCAGTAAATGTTTTTGTACATAGGGAAAATTTACTAATACTTAACACCAAAACTTCAAACTTTTTCCTGATATCATTCAGAAGTGCTTTATGACTAAAAGGTGAAACAACGAATGTTGTTCAACTGCCATGTCATTTGCTGGTGTAAGCATTTACCGTATGTCCTCTGTCACGTACTTCAGCTAATGCCTGTAAACAGCAATGATGTTCTTCCCTCTCTGACTGGAAGAAACAAGCGGAACATGTTCACTTTGTAAGAGAAATTCTCAGAATAAAAAGTGGGAAAGTACAGATGAAGTATTTGAGATCTAAAGTGACTGAGGAATGAGGAAGAAACAACTAATCAGTTTTTATTTTCTTGTAAAAAAATAGTCTGAAATGAACTTTTGCTTGTAGAAGTAGATGTGTGCTATCTAAAGGGTGTTTAGATCAATATTAACAATCTAAAATTAAGATTTTTTTTTGCCACTGACAGAGAAAGAGAGATGTGTGGGTGGATACAAAGCTCATTATTCTTAGTCACTCATTCTCCAGAACCGTTCCCCCTTTACACCAAAAGGTGGAGAGAAAGACTACTGACAGAGATTGCCCTACAAAATCTCCCCCCTCCATCTCTCTTATGCCAATATTTCGCAGCACCAGGTAATGCTCTCCAAGACCATTAGGGGAGTGCTATACAGACACTTCATCGTCTTTCTGTTAAAAATACATTTACTCTTGAGCTTCTCTTCTTCTCTGATGTAAAGGTTGGTTGTCAAAACATACAGATCAAGAATGACTAAAATGGATTGAGAGTTATAGAGGATTAACTTCTATTTTTCCTAACTTGTTCACAATGCGATACTGAAGTGAAATACGTGAAATGGTCTAAGAACTCTGGGTTGAATGAGCTAAAATGCAGAAATTTGAGTACACCGGAAAAGTAAGTCTGACTGTCCACCATACGGATACGGATTAAAAGAATTCAGCTCGGCAAGCAGAGCAAAAGGGGAAAGCTAGCAGCATCTAGTGAGAGAACCGGACAAAAGCAGATGCCACAAAATGCCTCTCTCATCACACTTACACACACGCACGCACTCGCTCGCTCCACTTCTCTCTGATCACTCTCTCTCTCCCTCCCTCGTTTCTTTGCTTGTGTTTCCCCCCTTCCGTCTAATGTGCAGCGCTACAGAAACTGAAAACTTTTCCAACTTTGCCTGCTCTTTCTTTTTTCCTCCTCAGAACAGGAAACCAAGCATAAACTGTTTAGCAAGAACCGACTTTCTGTTGAAAATGTTTATTCATACATGCGTACGTATCTTAATTGCACTACATATAAATACAGAGCAAATGATAACCTTTACTTGAATAAAACACTTTGGATTCTCATATTTTTATCCTGAGCAAAAGATCCTGACCTGAGAACATTACAAACAAGTTTTAAAAAATATTTCAACAATGTCAGACTAAAAGCTCAATTTAAAAGCCTCATATTTTAATATGAATGCAGACGTTTAATACAATTCAGTATTATTGCTGCAAAACAGTTTGAAGTATGTATAAATATACTGTATGCATATGCTATGTACCATGTAATCAATACAAAATTGTATAAAATGTGGATTTTTCTCACTGGAATGAGGATTGGTGTGGACGATTGTCTTTGCTGTTGCCAAATTTTTGTTGCCAGATTTTATCTCAAAATTGTACATGCAGTTTAGCTGTAAATAGTCTATAGTTTCATTCAGAACATTGTAGATTAACAACAAATCCCAAAGCGATGATTACTTTGGATCTACTTTTTGGGTGTACTACCATTTAAAATGCAAAGCTAAAACTTTTTATTTTTTAACTCTCTTTTCTTTCAGATTCAATGTTATAATGGTTTAATTTGTCTTCTTCACTGTATCCCACTTTCTGGGATAGATTGCATTGCTGAATTTCCTATTAATTACCACATGTTGTCAATTACCTTTGTTGAGAATGCAAAATAAATGCATAAACTGTTTTTTATTTGACTTAACCTATCAAAATGTGCTTAACTATCTTGTGGATCATGCTGGTCAAAGGGCCTTTTTATTATTATTATGTGACACTGGACAATAATTTATGATTTTGCATTTAAAACAATGATCACTTCAGATTATGGCTGCAAGATATATCGAAAAGCAAATGTTGATATTCGCAAAAAATGCATTTTGCTACGACTTGTAATAACTTAATGATTTTAACACTTTAAAAAGTTATGAAAAGTCAAAGTTTTTAGCTTTAGGTTGATGCAGATACTGTAGCAGAAAATAGTGCTTAATGTTAAAAAGAGTTATTTATTAGGGAAATCTGCCTCTCATAGAGCATGCAATCATGAAATCAGTTATCTACTGCAGCTTATATGACCAAATATACATTAAATAGTGTAAAAATGCCTTAGCTAATATTCATGTAAACACATATTATGGTTATGTCTTAAGTGAATGTAAACAGTTGAGAAAGTAAACACATCAGTATATTGGATTCGTCCAGGTCTTAAAATGACAGAAAAATCACTATATTGACTGAATAACTTTTGTAGCTTTAATAAGAATCAGTTTATTTCCTACAGTGAAGACTAAGCAGTGTTTTATTTGTATATTTGATTAGTCAAAAATTAAATTTCGGTTTAATTTCTTACTTGAATGCTACTGTTAAGTAAACCTAACTTGGGCCTTAAAAACAGCACTGTTTATTTCATTTGTTTGTTTAATTGTATTTGTCCTATTGTCATATAAACATAAAAATCATCCACCGCTAGTTTGAGGGGTTTTGTTTACTTAGTGTGTTCAGTGTGTTTTCCGTCTTCAAGCTAAACTTGGGTCTTCAGTCGACAAAGTTTAAATCCTGTCTGGCTAGTGCACTTCCCATGATGTTTACGCATTTGGTCAGTATGCGGAGAGCAGGCGGTCTTTTGTGGCTGTTTGACCGAATTCAATTACATGTGCGTTTACACTATGAAATCAATCTGGTCAAATGCATTTCGACAACCTATAAAAACACAACCTCAATATGTTTTAGACCCAGTTTACCCCTTATTTCGCATTATCCACTTGTGATCTGACCAAAACGCATCTTAATACCAGGTGTAAACACCGAGCTATATATAACCGAGCTGAGCTGGGAAAAGAGTTAGGGTGGTATTTGAATGTTTAATGTTTATTTATTTATTTATTTATTTAATTTTTTATTTTTATTTTTTTTTGGGGGGGGGGGTCAAACTGTTCCAAGAGCCTCCCCAGCACTGGACATTTTGAGTCTCTACCTAATTAAAGGTAGATGATCGGCTGTGGATCAGCTCATCAGCTTATTAGTAAAACTGCATGACCAAAATGTGCAGTGGCTCCAGGAACAGACTGATGTTAAAATGACAATTACTTTTTATGTAATGTAAAAAAAAAAAAAAAAAACTGCAGTTCACTTTCAGAAAACATTCTTAAGAACATGAAACCATTTTCCACTCTACACACTTAAAGCATTGCCGTATCACATAATGTATTTTTCTTCAAAAACATGCAGCCCTACTTCAGATTAATACCTTGATACACATATCAGTGCATTACATTAGATAAATTGATCTCAGTGTGTAAACTCAGACATAGTTTACGGTATGCTTACTGGTTTTAAAAGGTTGCCTGCTGGCACGTCACTGATTCGAGGCTAGACTGAGAGCGATGATGTCACTAGGGACAGGGATTGTCAGAATGAGAGAGTTCTCATTCTGTGGAAGGTGAACGGGTTCACCAAAACCTGCATCTTTTTACTGAAGTAACTGATAGACCCAGTGATGTGTGGCCTTAGAAAACTGTATTAATACGTACAGTCAATACAGAAACATCCATTCATGCGTGACCAGGAACATGAGTGTTCATAAGAGATAGTTCACCATAAAAAAGAAAGAAAAAAAGAAATCTGAACATTTACAAATTAATACCTACATATTTAGAACAACAATAGATGCCAAGTTGACGAGTGCTTGTGTAGGGGGGTTGAAGAACATTGAATGTGTGAGATGTGCTAGTTGACTCTAATTGAACTAATTGTTTACCTTTTATTAATTTTTTATTAGATTTAATATTTTGCTTTATATTTTTACAAAGGCTACGTTTAAATTACTGTCAAGTTAATGTTACATTTTAATATGTGTATAGGGGATGTGGAGGCACACGTGCTGTTACAATCATGTCATTTTTGCTGCACCCACCTATCCATAACAACTCATATTAGCCAGCTAAACTTTTACTACCTTGTTATAAAAAATATAAAGTTGCATAGTTTCATGTGGTTCTTCTCCCATATAGTGGGTTTGCCATGAGGGAAGAAATATGCTGGTTATGTTTTTGTGACAATTTGGCTTTGTAAACTTTATTTTTTTAGTGTAACTTGCAACCGAACTGCTAGATACCGCTAAAATCTACACACTACTAGGGCTGGTCCGAATACCATTTTTTGAGCTTCGAAGCTTCGGTAGTAATAAACATCGAATATTCGAAGCTTCGGAATCTCTATATGGTGCAATATAGATTGACAGGCGAGACGCGACACATTCAGAAAACTACAGAACAGCGCGAGCAGGAAGCGCCGCGCCTAACACGAGCAGAAAGTATGCTCCGAGAACGGACACTGCAAAACACACACGTCTGTTAACTTATAACTGACTAACAAATAACTGACAAAGTAGGGTAGATTTAAATACAGAAGTGGCGCGCGCCTCACGCGTGCAGGGAATATGCTCCGAGAACGGACACTGCATTAGTGATATAAAATACACACACAGGCCGCCTCCATCAAATTTCGTGACGCCTCCGGCTCTTGACAAAACTCAAACAAATGCTCAGATACCCTTTCCCCATTGTTACCGTTCTGTTGCGGGTTCCCATGTCCATTCTCAAATAGACTATAGTTTGCCGATAGTGATGTGCGGATCGGCGGGCAGGGCAGGCCAAGTAATAAAACATTCCAATTAATCAAAAGTGGATGACAGATGAATCATTATAATGTGTTGAGTTTAATAAGAAACAGAAACTCTCATCACGGTAAAACGCAATGAATGTGTGTCTCCCACTTTCGTTTTCAACAGCGTAGCCTAATTCTATTCAGGGAAAACCAATGACGGAATATATATCAGGCGGGCTCGACATTATCTTTTGTTATGTCGAGAACAGCGATTCTCTGTTCCCAGGTCTGTTAACTTATACTTCACTAACAAATAACTGACAAATAAGGGTAGATTTAAATAAAGAAGCGGCGCGCCTCACGCGAGCAGGGATTACATGCTCCAAGAACTGACACGTACTGCATTTGTGTCATAAAACACACACACACAGGTCTTTTAACTTAAGCAATATTTTTGATAAGGTATAGTATTCTCACTAACAAAGTAGGGTAGATTTAAATGAATAAAAATTAAATTTAATGGATAAAAACGAATTTTAAATAAATGAAAACGAATAACTTAGGCCTAAATATAGAAAAACGGAAAAAAAAAACGAAATCGTGACGTGAGGTCCCAGTAAAATCTCAAAGTCTCGCAGTAGATTCATTTAGATTGATACAAAAAAAACGATTATTCGAATGTCACATTTTCAAATCGAATACCAACCCACCGAACGAATATTCGAATATTCTGGTCCAGCCCTACACACTACACAATGTATTTTTTAGCAGCCTCTATCGGTTATGTTTCAGATTGCAACCAATTTTCACAAGAGCGCCCGTGCTTTTGGGCGTGCTCGAACACAAGAGCGAGCACTAATGGTACACGGCCACACTGAGACTTTCAACACACCATAGAAAGCATCACACAACTTGCTGGAAACTCATGTAAACTCCCACTGCACACAATAATAGGATACTTTTATCAGCTTGACGTTGAACTAACGCTTCATGCTCGTACCATGATAACATTACATTTGTGGTGTTATCTAGCATAAGGCATTTCATTAACTATTCATGTATCTTTCACAATCAGCAATGTCATCATAGGTGAATGTATATGATAACAAAAACGGTTAGTGAACTATACTGAACAACTTTAGTGAAAAAGTAAGATCGTAGGAAGTAACATTACTGTACTGAACGTGTCTGGAAATGTGTATTATAAACAATGATAGTAGAGGGATGAGTGACGTTAGACAGTAGATCTAGTACATCAAATAAAAGTTACATTCTAAAGCACCAACTTTTTGTTATTCTGGAACAGTCTTTTGTATTCATTTCATGTCTCATATATGTTGTGGTTTACCTTGCTATTTAATTGCAGTTTACCATTATTCCAGCACATCTGAAAACTTGTCATTTATCACAATAAAATAGCGGAAGTCTCTCCATAATTCAAGCTCTCTGCCGATGTTGACCTATGTTTGACAATCCGATTTACGTTTGGCCAAACGAGCTTCAGCAAATACATTTTTGTTTTGTTTTTTATATTTATGTGGAGTTTGTGTTGAGTGTGTGTTGTGCTGGAGGCAGGTTGTTTTTTGGTGTTATCAGACTCCATGTCGTTCACTGCAGTGCTGTCGCATTGACTGTATATAAAAAGGAGAGAGGCTCGGGAGCACGCATGCACGTCATATCCGATGGCTTTCGCAGAAAATCCAAAGGGGTGGTGATGGCGCAGTGGATAAGACACATGCTTTTGGTGTGAGAGACCCGGGTTCGAATCCACTGTGAGACAAAAATGTGTCCCTCAGCAAGACACTCAACCCCTAGTTGCTCCAGAGGCATGCGACCTCTGGCATATACAGCAATTATAAGTTGCTTTGGATAAAAGCGTCAGCTAAATGAATAAAATGTAAAAATGTAAATGTAAAATCCGAACCCAGACACATAGAAATAGGAATACTGGCCTTCAGAGGTAATCGCAAAACCCGACAAGTGGATCATTGTAATGTGTGATTACAAACCCTTGGCCTTAACACACTGGCAATAAAAAAAGGATTCATTTTAGAAGAAAAGTTACAAAATAGAAATTTAAGTAATATATATTTGTCAGTACACATCAAGGCTTGTTATACAACCAGTTATGAGGGAAAATACAGAAATTTTATACAGAATTCTTTTTTAAATTTTATTTTCGGATTTACAGGAGAAACATTGTGAATTAAACCTTTTGGACAATTTAATATTTGCTTTATCAATACGCTTAAATAATATATAATTGTCAGTACACATCAAGCTTTTCTTGCGATTTTGCAGCCTGTTGTGTGTACAGATACTTTTCATATATGAGAAACACGTTAAGATTAAAACCTGGAAACGCAAGTGGTTGCAGTGGTAACAAACAATACTTTAATTGTGAACTACGGACACATATAGAGTCCGTCTGCTGCAGAGAATTTCAACCATGGCAATTTCTCCTGAACGAAAGCTCTGAATCAGACGAGTAGATGGACGTTTGTGTTGTGATGTGAACCATCCTAGTTTCACCCGACTGAACATCCACGTATCATGCAGTAATTCACCATATAGGAAGATATACAAATGGGGAGCCAATGTAACGTTAGCGGGTTTGTTGTTGTGGGAAATAGGAATGCGGGAACCAGCGAACATTTAAACATTTTAATAGTAAAATGAACCAAGACAAAATGAAATTTTCAGTTTTTCTTTTCCGCAATGTACTGTATATCGCCTTTCTTACCGTATAGCAAATATCACGTCATAACCCAACCAGTGTCGTGATACGGAAAGTATCACCAGATTCTTGCTGATACATAGCCCTAGCGATGTGTTCAGCTGTATGCAAGTGCTAATCGTTCACATCAAAGCTTAAGTATACTTTAGGCTAAAGGGGTAATTCTCCCAACATCAAAATTGTCATCATTTACTTACCCCTATGTCTTTCTAAACCTATGACTTCCTTGATTTTGTGGAACACAAAACTATTTATTTTGAAGAATAACCAGAAAGTTAGCACTGACTTCCACTGTATTTATAAGAAGAAAAAAAAAGAAAAAAAAACCTTGTAAAGTGGTTTGGAAAGACTAAATGACAAAATATTCATTTTTGGATTAACTAATCCAAGTTTTATTATACAGCAGTGTCTGTGTTAAATAAGTGTACATGGAAGAGCATGTAAAAAATAAAGATAAATAAGAACAATTTAAATCACTTGTTTCCTCTTAGATACAGACCAAACTATTGGAGTTTTAAGGTTTCTAGACCACCAGTGATGATCCCCAAAATGGCTCTGTTATTACAATGTTCCATTCCACTAAACTGCACAGCGCTGATATTGGTTTTTCTGCTTTAATGTGTGCAGGTGGTGCTCCATAACCGTTTTTTATGATGGCAGGGATCTGCAGTCAAGTGGACACAAATCGATGTCTGCCTTTTCTCCTTTCACACTCTGCTATGTACACACACATGCACAGGCACACAAACAGTAACTGGAGTGCCTTATAAACAAAATCTTCCAGACATCACCAAACCACTACACAACAGATCCCTGACTTAATGCCATATCAGTCCCTCTTTTATGACAGCACCAGATCCCTGTCTCCTGAGAAATCCAAGAAAGTGGATCAATACATTTTGCCATTTTTTCCACTCTAGCTAATTAACAAATAGACAGAGGCAGTTGTAAACAAAGTATGCGATGGTTTGATTGGTTGATTTTCTTGTTTATCAGTGAAACCCTCTGGTCATGTGACGACAGTTTGCCGATCTGACTTGCAGCGTTTTCCAATTAGTGATTCTAGAGAGACAGTGAAGTCTTCACAAGGCACATGGTGGAGCCAGTAGCTTTGGCTTCAGCAGAACACATCTGTGAGGCTTGTGCTTTAAACGTGTGGAGGAATTCATTTGAATGCAATGAAAGTACTGAAGGGTTGGCGGTAAAGCTAATCAGGGAGATGACTTGTGTTGGCGATGTATAGCCTGTGTTAGACTGATACATTTCGAATGCAGTCAATGGTTCACACAAGACAATACTTGTATAAAATCTAAACATATAGTAAATCCAAATATATATATATCAAAATACAGTGGCTAATTATTAACCTGATTGTATAAACAACTGTATAAAAAATTCCTGAACATGCACTTATATATTTGAATAATATATAAATGTACTTCTGAATATATTTGTATAACTTTAAGATCTAGCTAAACTGACAGACACTTGTTTTTAATATTTTGTTTAAATTGATATTATGTAAGGGACAATTAAGACATTAAGATTAATTAAGATATTAAGTTGTGCACTAAAATCATTTCATGTACGGCTATTCATGGCACAAATCAATATAAACCTGATTGTGTAAACGAAATTCCTGAATATGCAGTCCATAGAGTTCATTCAAATTTTTTTATTGCACAGCTAGCCTTGGATTTTCCCACTTATACCATGGTTATTTGCCAGCATTGACAACTTAAAGCTGTTATTGATCTTTGAGAGTGCAATATGGTAAAAATGACCTTTATTTTTGTCAGTTACGACTCGTTAGATCTAGCAATCTGCCCGCTTTGAATCAGATAAAGCAGTGTGTAAGATTACATTTATTTGAATGAATGAATGAATGAATGAATGAATTATAGCATTTATTTAAATTCACTATCAAAAGAGAGAGATGAGAGATGAGTGTGCGAATTACCTGCGTCTGTTCAGCATCTCTCTCTATTAACAACAAAGCTTTGAGTTTAATTACTTCAAGACCAGTTGTTGAGAAATATAATATTTCGATTCAGTATTTCATAAAAGATCCCCTAACATGAAATTTTCACTTTCTGAGGTTTTTTACCATTAATGCGAGTTCCCCTAGCCTGTATATGGTCCCCATTGGCTAGATATTTAAATACAGTATAAACCGACTTTGGCAATCTTTCTTTGCCTTTGAGAAAATAAAAGCTCAGACGAGCTAATCTCGAATGATCTCGGAAAGGTAACCTCCCCTTTCCCCATCAAACATTTCACAGATTTTGTTTCCTCAACTTGGGCCAATACAGAGCTGACCTCAATGAATGTCTGAAAATAAATCGATCGAACTACCAAGCAACAATTTCTGATATGTAACAGTTAATCTAATTGTTCAAGTGCAGACAGGAGGTAAGTTAGTCTTTCTCTCAAAATAAGTTCAATACTGTTTATGCAGAAGTCAAGCCAGCGACTAAAATATCAACTTCACATAGTTTCTTTTAGTCAGGACGCAAATAATCTTATTTAAATTGTGAACAAATTATACAGAAAGCGATCAAAGAACAATCTTTCCACACAGCGCGAGTTTATTTAGACAACTCGTTATGAAATCAATGACGCACGTTACACTGCACAACAAACCTCTTACTATAAGTCAGTGTTGTGCCTGGACATGTTTATTGAACAATAGTTCTGAACTTGAACTAATTCAAGTAGAAAAGTGATCTTGCCCAACCCTGTTGTAAGTACATCATCGTCTTTGCATTGGTGAAAGCATTAGAGAGAGTGCAGAAACTGCATTGCATTGATGAGATCTTCATTCTCACGAATCAGACAGACTGTCATCTGCTTGCTCAATACTCAGTCACAACAACATTTTATGTGATGGGAATAGATATTAAATTACTTTTAAAAGCTTCTCACAATTCGATTAATCTTGATAGCTGTAATAGTAAAAATATATAATATAGCTGTAGTAAAAGTATTTGAGAGTTTTGCATGTAATATGTAGCTATTTCATATGCAAGCATGTTAGCCAATGACAGCAGTGTCCCACAGCAGACACGCCCTTTAAAACAGAGCATTCAAATCAGAGGCTAAAACCAGACTAGGAAAAATGCCTTTTATTTCTAAATTACAAAATTTTCAGACTATTTTGATCCAAAAACATTATAAGGGCAACCCAGGAAACAATATAAAGGTCAGGGGACCTTTAATAAAACTCACAGGGCAGCATTGATAAGTTACTATTGACAGATAGTATTTTCAGTCATTAATTACATTTTGATGAAACCCACCGAAATACAGCATATATTGTATTTGATAATGCCATAGAAATATCTCCCCGTTTTCCATACTACTTCAGGGAAATGTCTACTTGTATAAAATTCCATAAGTTCAGAGCAACCATACAAAATGACAACTAACTCGTTCAGTTTGTACATCCTTTTGTTACTTATAAACTCATTCAGTTAGTACAGACATCAGAAATTATAAACTAAGTGTATAAATATACAGTAATGTACAATCAGGTAAAATACAGAAGGTACTAATCTAAATTAACAAAGTAAAGCTCAAATGTAAATGTGTAACACTGTAACTCTGGACTAGTAACCAAAAGATGTAGGTTTGATAAATGCACGAACCATCACTATGCCCTTGAATTTAACCCCTAATAGCACCTGTAATAACTGTAGTGAAACTGCCAGGATAAATATCATCTGCTAAATTTTGGATTTTACATGAACTAACTAAAGTCTTCAAATGATCACAAGGAACGCTTCAGGTTATAGCTGCAGTGATCATACCGTATGTTACCAGTGTAATGACCACAGAAAAAGAGACTGATGATTAGCAGCACTGCCATTACGTAGGAGGCTACTTTACTGAAACTCATAGAAATGTAGCATTAGATTCAAAAGGGTACTTTTGCCACTCAAGTGCTGAACTGACTGCGCACTGATTTTTACAACTATCGCCAAGTCTTAACGAGTGAGAAATGGTAACAAAGACACGTGCTCAACAACATATTTCTTAGAGCACATCAATGTTGCTCATAACCACACACACAGAGCCTCTTTTCCAGCGCAACCAATCAATGAAACGTTGCCTAGGAAACAACCTCTACCCTTGGGAGGCTTTTCATAGATTTCTCTCATTCTTGATGTTCCCTCTCATTCCCAGAATACAGCAGGGTAGAGTGAAGGCAAAACCGAAAGCCGGTTTTTAACATGTGAAGCCCAATGTTCTTAAAAGAGCTTAGTGAACAAACTACATATTCAAGATGCCATTTAAAATGGAATGACATGTGAAATGTGGTTGCATCTTTCAGAAGGAAACCATATTAAGGGGTCCAAAAAGCAAAGCAAATGAAACAATGTCTTGCTCCTCTAGCTCGCAAAGCTTTTCAAATGTCCTGTGAAATTGTTTTTTTGTTACATATTGATGAAAGATGATGATGGCATGCACCAAAATATGCATTTTGTTGAAGCAGTACACATGCAAACAGTTTGCCATTTATTTGTAAATGAAATTACATGGATTATGTCTGATGTATGTTTGTGGCTTGCATTATGAGCTTTCAAAACTGTGTATAATGTATTTGTGCATTTTGTTAAGTGCAAATGAACATTTGTGAGAGGTATTGATACCATTAAACCAGTAAAAGTGAAATAAAACTGACTGGACTGCAGGCTGTTGTGCTCTGCCCTCATCCTCTCTGCAGCTTTTCACTCCTACTTCTGTAGCATTTTTCTATTGTGCAGAGGACAAATCCATGCTGAAAAGGAGGGTTTGATCATACTACAAGTCTTTAATTTGAATTTTTTCAAGATAATTTGACAAAAAAAGATTTGCACTATTTTTGCATTGTTTTTAGGCACTAGTGTATTGGCATCTTACTGCCACAATAACAGATACTACTTGAGTGATTATGATCCATTTGTTGGAAAAACACCTGGTTGGGCCAGAAGTAGTCTGTGGCCATTGTCAAAAGACAGAGAGCTTCAGTTAATCTTTTCCTCTAAACTAAATATCCAAATGGTGTGTGGATCATTTAAAATGATTGACTGCCTATCTGATAGATTGAAGGAATGAGTCTTGTCTGATGTTATGCTAGTCTGCTTTTGTTGATGTTTGATGTTGTTAGTCTGCACATGTCTGTCTGAACAGGACACATCCTCTCATCCTCGCACGTCATTCCCTTGTCATACTGTGAAATTCAATAAAGTAACTACATTCACATGCACATGGTTCTTGAGCTCAGCCAACAGAAAACAACACAATTTCACCTAAAACTTTAACAGTATTATTTTGCTGGCACGCAAGGCACTGATATTTAAAATAAAGAGAAATATCCCATAGATTTGATAAATTATTTAAAAGAAACAAGTAGTCTAACTAGAAGCTTAGCATTAAAATATGTTTCTCTTGATTATCTGTAGTAATGTATAAGCAACTAATGTAACTATAAATGTGTTTTTCCTCATGGTTGCTTGGGGTCTCTTTGTCAACAGTATCTGAATGCCTAAACTGATGCCAGAAAAGAAGAGACAAATCACAATGCATATATTACAGACTGAAAATTAGGGCTGTCATTTTAACACATTTACTTATTGTGATTTTTAACAAAAAGAAAGAAATAATGGCTTTAAACATTTAAAGGAATTAATCTAGAACCAATGACCAAAGGCAAACACCTCAAAAAACTACAAAGAGAGCAGGCAACACAGAATACTTTAAAATTCAATAACATTTAAAAATCTAATAATGGTATGGAAAGAAAACATTACAAACATTATAGTGACTTCTAAATCCACTTTTGTGATGTCTATTCAATGCTTCACTCATCTACCACAACCTTGTAATGTCTTTGTATACATTTTATTTCAGGGCTTTTGACTTTAAAGGGGTGGTTTACTGTTTTTTTTTTTCTTTGCAAGATTGTGTTTATGGGGTGCAATGTGCAATGTAAAATGTATTTGTGTTTTTTTTAAAGTCAAATTTAAAAAGTTTTCTTTTCAAGTTTTTTTCATAAATTTCACCTTTATTGTAGGACTCCCTATGAAACCACTCCCTCAGAAACAAGCAGTGGGCTCAGACTGGTTAGTTTGTTACAAATGTTTCTGAATGGTAATTTGCCTATATTTTTTCAACTTTATATACGTTTGTTTTACACAATAGCATTGAACTGACTGGCTACTAACGTTCTATACACACAGCATTGGCACTGGTTTACGTTCTTGATCAAATCGAAAATAACGTAATAAAGTATATATATATATATATGAAAATACATTTACAAAATTAGTACTTATATAAAATTCAGGTCCATAATGTTTGTACGCGTTTGTCGTAAGACACAAAACAGCATAGCCTAGTGGATATAAAGCCAGCGCTGGCATTTCGTCCCCTTGGAATTATAAGGTTCTATCTGACATTTTTGTCAAAATTGAGTTATTCACATATTATTATTCTGTGACAATTTATTTACATTATGTGATGTGTTTTGTACATTTAGGGTCCCTGTTATTTTTATGTTTGAAAGAAACTTGTTCCCCATACACATTTTCCTTTATGGAATGCAAAAACTTTGAAGCTCAATATCTCAAAACTGCTCAGAACGCAGATAGAACCTTATAATTCCAAGGGGACGATTTGATAAAACTCAAATATTACGTCTGAAATTAAACATGCAAATACATTTAAAATGATTAAGTCTTAGCCTACTTACAGGTTGTGGCCCAACAACTGCTGCCTCTGGTTTTCAAGTTGGAACTGCTTCATGTTTTAGTAACAGTTTCTTGTTGAATACGGTGTTGAATTCGTGGAGATTCTGGAAGCTGTCTTCCGTAAAATGCACATGAACAGAGAGCTAAACTATATTCGTCATTTTCGGGAACATAGTCAAAAATAAATTGTATCCATTGTTGACGAACTACAGCGTCCGTGGGAAGCTCGAACACAGAAGACCTGACAGCTGGTGAACATAACACACTCGACGAGCCACAGAAATATGGCCATGACCTTTTTTGCATATTCCGGAGGGAGGGGTTGATGCAAATGTATGGGTTAGTTACGTATAAAACCCGTTGTCAGGCCCATTCGGAGTCATTTTTGTAGGCATTAAACTTCCTGATTTTCAAAAGACGATATCTCTGCTTACATTGAACTTTCAGCGCTGCAACTTTGCAGATACTGTTCATGCACCAACAGCAACATTACACACTATTAAAATGAAAAAAGTGAAATCGCAATCAACCTGCAATCAATTATTTGTATATTAAAATATACAAATAATTGTGGTAACTATGATTACTGTAATCAAAATGATTGACTACAATTTATAACCAAATCCCAACTACTGAAAATTAATAGAAAACAAAGTTTGAACAGTTATTAATTGCAGTAATTTGTGGAGAGCTAAAATAATAAAAAGTTATAAAAAAGATTTAATACAGTGCTCAGCTGTAATGACTAAAATATACTCACACAAGCCATCACTATCCAAAACAAGAAAACAGATTTGAAGAAAAACACAGATATGTTCATTTACATCCAAATGCCTGATTGACACAAGCACACCCCCTCACCCCACCTGTCAAACACTCTCCTTTGTAATATGTCTCCCATCATTTTAATAAGATTCGTAAGGTTTACTATATGTTCGTGAAGTTACAGTGCACAACACTCCGACACATTAATTGACTGAGCTGCGATTCTTTCTCTTTACCCTACATTTCCATACCTTCTCCCAAGCTCCCACATATATGACACCATATTATTTTACTTACGTGTCAGTACCTTCTGGCAATTATTGAATGTGAGATACTGAATATCCAATTGGCCAGAACAAATAGACACAGTGAAATGGCAACTATGCTTTTTCAAAAAAGTCAAATATTAATTTCTGTAAAAAGTGTGCACAGATGTTTTGAATGAAACTTTGGAGCCCAGTGAAAGGACACTCTCGTTCTATTTCAGCACAAAAGAACAAGTTTTAAACAAATGTTAAAACAGAAAATTTGCTTAGAAAATGCCAAACCAGTATCCTCTCAAGAAACAACATGTTATGAAGTGTTCAAGTTCAAGTCGTCATCACAAACATAATCAATGATAAATACATATTAGCCACACAGGGCACTATTATTTAAGCATTTGGACCCTTTTCACAGACAGATGATGATGCGTTTTAATGGTCATCAACATTAAAAAAAAATTATATTTTCTTTTGCATCAAATAAAAAAAATAGTTCATGTTGCTGTGATAGCGTTTCTAATAGAGCAACCGTGTTGTGTAAAATTGCTGGTAAAATTTACGGCTTTCTTTCTTCTGAGTGCAGTTCTCAATCTCTCTCTAGTTTTTTTCACTCTTTTTAAAAGTTGTGAAAACACTATGACCCCATTTACACCTGGTATTAAAATACGATCTGTATCCAGATAAGTTATCTCGGATAATAAAATACGCATGTAAATGCAAGGTGTAAATGCCTTGTGATCGGATTGTGATCGGATCTGCCTGACCACATCTGGAGGTAGTCTGGCTCGCATTGTGTTCGGAATCTTTACTAGGTGTAAACACAATCTGGTTGTTGAAACCACATATGTATATTTTACTCCTCCCAAAAATGCTAAAAAAATAAACGAGTGAGAGTGTGTTATATAGGCTATATGTCATGTTTTAGTCAGATATGACGGCGCTACTAGCAGCTGAGAGTTCATCAAGCCAACATGCAAACATCGCAAATAAAAGTGAAAGTAAGTCACAGACGCTTAACACACAATCATCTTCAAGTAAAGAAACGAAATGATCTTACCAGGGCTGTTGCCACTCTTCTTCTTGATGTCTTTGATTTTTAAGTTAGCTGATGATCATTAAAATGCAGCTCATATCTGTTGCTTTTGGTGGCGTGCAATCCATTAAATCTGCATATAACGCGGGAGTTGAAGATCGGATTTATATCCGTTTTGCAAAAACACATTTATGTGGCCAGGTGTAAATGGAATCGGTAAGATCAGAACACTTATTATCCGGATAACTTATCTGGATACAGATCGCATTATAATACCAGGTGTAAATGGGCTCTACTGTAGAGTTTTCTTTTTGCTATTTGAGCAAATAGGAACACAAAAAAATGAATACATATTCTCTCATTAAAGTTTACCCAACAATGATGACTTCCGCTTCTTAGAAACCCGGAAATGTGAATTCTATTAACATTTATTTATGTAAACATGTCTATTATAGTTTAATCAAGAACAAACTCAATTTATGCAGACAGATTTTTTTGTTGTTTTTATGGATACATAAATCTATAGAAATGTGAAAACTTTTTACTTTTATTATTTTCTTCAATCCTTATGTTTCCTTTCACCACCTTCTCCTCTTTCAGGTGAAACAAAAATAGTTGCTGACAGATATATTTACGGCATAATCTTGCTGTTGAAATCAGCAATGTATTATCAAGTAGGTGGCTAGAAAATCGCCTTTAACATCCTCTCAAGGTTATGCGTGTTTGGAGTGCATGCATGTTGCAGCAGTGGATCACGTGAGATCTGAAGCTCACAGGTTTCGGGTGGATTGTAGAGTAGTAGCATGGCCACCACAAGCTAAGTCCCCTGGCATGTCTATAACCCACTGAAAATAGCAATATGCTATGGCAGATTAGTGCTAAGATTGTGCCAATTTAGTAGAGAATTTGCAGTTGCATATTAGAAGTAAAAGGGTTATTGTTTTGTTTAATAGTACTTTCACTTCATGTCTCATTTTCGATCATATCCTAATCACAGTCATCTAATTGAACCCCAACTGTTCTAGTACCAGGATTTGATCACAAATCTCTTGTTTCTGAATACAACACAATTTATTCCAAACAGAGATCCGATATGGGCAGTTATATATGTTAGCTAAAGGGTAAATGCACTTTCAGAGCCATTTTCGGCTTTTACTGTGTACGCTTTTCAAAGTGACAGAATGGCGTAACCCTGCCATTGCTTTTTGAGCTCAGGTGCAGGTTTGCTGATTCTGCCAGCAGAGGCTAGTGAGGAGAGCTGAGGCACTGTAAAACACAAACACACACACACACACACACACACACAAGCTGACTGCTGGAAGCCAGACAATTAAGGGGATGAAGGACGGGCACATTTGCATACATATTAAAGTGAGACCGTTATAGAAGAGAAAAGAGGGAGCAGGCGAAAGATTGAGGCGGGGTGGTGGGGGGTTTGTAGCGACAGAGAGAAGGAGAGAGAGGGAGAAAGAGAGAGAGGGAGTGACTAGAAGCACATGAGCGAGCCTTTCTCATAGATCTCTTTCATCAAAACGCACAGGGCCCCGCCCTTGCTTGCGCATAAATCTGCATCTCTTTAACAGGAGGCTTTCTGGTGCTCTCAGTCTGGGCAGCAGAGTAAGTAAAGACGGTCTGGCACAGTGATGGCAAGAGTAGAGATGGCACTGCAGAGCTGTGCTAAAGATCAGCAAAAGCACCTGATAACCACGCCATATACTCAACAACATGGTATGTCCCTGTTGGATATACTATTTCTAGTCAGAAATCAAGCTTCTGCACAATTTTAGCCTTCTGATGCCAGTGATGTAATGCAGAAAAGGCCCATTGAATTCTTGACTTAGAATTTACTGTTTCCTGTTCACAGTCCCTGTTTTGATCTTAAGTCTCAGAATATTACCCTTGGATAGAAGAGACCAAAGGAGGACGTTTATGACCATGATGCTGAATTCAAAATAAAAGATACCCCAAAAAATCCTCTGGGAGTAAATAAAACAATAAGTTTCTTTTAATTTAATCATTTTCACTTATAATGATGCTTTTCGGTGGGTGGATGTGTAATTAAGTTTTACCGCATGATGGAAGATTTACAATTGTTTTTTGGTGAAAATGAAATCACAGATGATGCACTCAGAAACAAATTCTGATCAGAGGATTGTTATCTCTACAACAAAGCTAAAACTTTTCCCTGGTAAAGACCAAAATAAGTTGTCCAACTCAACCATAAGCCTACAGTATGTGCATTGTTCAGAGCGCATAGTATTTGTAAAGTACTTTTCAGCATCAAGCTATCATAGATATGCCCCAAAAGTTATTTTTATTAAATATAAACACTACTTGCTTTATTTCAAACTATTAGAAAAAAAAATACTTTCAGTATACTTTAATTTACTAATATACTAATATACAAATCCATAAGCCACTTGATTCATATGGATTCATTTTAGGATGCCTCTATGACCTTATAGGATCATCAAAGTTGGATGGAAAGTTGCATGGAGTTTCCATAAAATATCTTAATTTGTGTTTCGACGATTGACAAAAGTCTTATGGCTTCGATACGACGTGTGGGTGGAAAACAAATACGACAACTTTAATTTTTGTGTGAACTAACCATTTCAAGTCACAAAAAATATATAAGATGCACACTATATTGTGATGTATATCCAGTGTAATGAATAATCTAAAAAGAAACAGAGTGGGGACTTTGTTTTATACATCAGTTGATTGGAAATTAAGTGTTGCACACAAAAATGGAGGTAGATGAACGCAAGCTTGCAGGGCGGGGCACACTAATGATTGGAGAAGTCCTGCAAAGGTCACCGGGGAGTTTGTCAACTTGACCAGAACAGTTATTTAAATCACATTTTAAAAAAAGAAACATACATGGATGAATAATCTGAAATTAGATCTATAACATGTATTTAGAAAACAGATCGTTTGGATAGTTTAATAACATCAAACCGTTAAGGGCAGATAACTTACAAAGGTGCCCATTTTTATGGAAAAGGCTTTTTGTACCCCTAAATGTGCATATTTTATACTTTAACAGTGCAGTTTTGTGAAACTTTTGACACTATATCTATGAAGCAACAGAGAAGGCATAATCACTTTGTAATTGTCTTGAACCATGTAACTAAGGTAGGGTCTGCGGTGTGAAGTGCTGTTGCCGTGTCCTCCACAGTAACGGTTGCCGTGGAGGCTGCAGTTGATGGCTATAACAGCAGCTGTCGCTGCAATGCACTCTGCAGCCCATGAGGAGAGAGAGAGAGAGAGAGAGAGAGTGGCAGAACTGGTGAGAGAGAGGAGAGAGTGAGTGATATTTAAAGAGAGCTGGGAGAGATATACCAAGGGAGGGAGGATAGGAGATAGAGAGCGAAAGAAGTCTAAAAAAATAGGGTTAGAAATAGCAAGCAAAAGAGAACTGCAGGCAGAAAGAGCAGAGAGGAACTGCAAGGGAGAGAGAGAGGGACAGAAAAATGCAGTGGGAGCTGGTTTAGATTGTAATGAGAGAGGCCCTGCTTCGCTCTGTCAAACTGAACTTGCTCCACCACCTCCAAACTCCACATTCACACATCACACACATTCTAGCCTAACCTCATAGGATGGAGCATATGTACACATGTGAGCATTTGTGTAGCTGTACATGGTGGTATACACTTTGAGCATTTGTGTATGTTATGAAATCCATAGTTCATAGAACGACACTGAGGTTTCTCCTGTCAAAGCGCATACGGATATGGAGAAATGGTAGACAAAACAGGATGAGTATGAAGCTCGGTTTCAACAGTTCTGCCTCAGATTTCAGAGCTAGTCTGTGCCGTGCATCTGTTAGCGTGCACGTATTTCCAGCACTAAACTGAGGCGGGCATTGAGGAAGACTGACGCAAACGAGCAGTGACTAACTATGTAAACACTGCAAAAATAGTCACAGCAATAGTCAGGAACACAAGTACGAAGACGCTCATAAACAGAAAATATACGGACGTGACCATATACCCAACAACACACACTGAGATTTAAAAGAACAGCAAACTTTTATAATCCAAATTCATACTTTCATATGCAATCCTGTGTAAAATAAAAACATACACTGGCAATAGATGGGTGAAACAGGATGTTTCATACTTTTATGTAGTACAAAACACACACACACACACAGAGTGTGAGAGGGAGGGGTGAGTCTCCGGCAGAGTTTCCTGCCACAGGATTTGAAACTAGAGCTCCTTCAGCTGTGGTCTCCCGTTTCCTCTCCCCATTTCCAAACACATTCATTCATTGGGATGTAGTTCCGTAGCTATATCTGTTAGGATCCACGCTTATTAAAAATGAGACTTCATATGTTCATTTGAATTTTGGAACAGCAAGAAATTGTGAGAAATTGGCTAGTTATTAGTTTTAACTATAGTTATTATAAATAACTATGGGTTTTCTATTCTTGGCCTAAACCAATGCTTAGCTGAACCAGACAGTGGCAGGGTCCAGAGCACAAGGACAAATATAAAGACATCAGGCAGATGGGCATCCCACAGCAGCGAGGTCACACGAAGTACACTAACGAGAATCTTCTTCCATTTGTAGCACTATTCAGTTACAAAAACAGTGCTTTCCATGGCACAACCATGGTCCTAAAAACATGATATTGAATCATTACCATAATATTCATACAATACTGTTCAAATGTTTGTGGTAAACATTGTTTTTGACAACAAGATATTCATACTAACTAACTAATTAATATATATTAATCCATCATTGCTGCAAAAATTGATCGAAAGTGAGAGTAAAGATTTTTAAATTGTTACAAAAAGTGTTACTGGAGTAATGGCTGCTGAAAATGTAGCTTTGCCATCATAGGAATAAATTAATTAAAATCTAGTAAAGTAGAAAATAGTTATTTTAAATTGTAATAATATTTCACAATAGTTCAAGTTTTTATAGTATATTTGATCAAATAAATGGTGAGCAAATGAGACTCCTTTTAAAAACATTTAAAAATCTTACTAATTCTGAACTGCATATAAATCCAAGATACTTCAATACTACGGTATCACAATCATGTCCAAATAAACATGATTTTAAAACGGTATATTTTTTTTTATTATAAAGATGCATTCAGCATTTAGCATTCAATACTAAATAAAACACTTATGAAAAAATACTGAATACATCTTTAAGAAGGTTCCTTTGTCTATACTTGATACGCATTAAGCTCAGTGTTTCACTAGCTCTTTCAACACGCACTACTAAATGAGGACTAGACCATGGAAATTGCCCTACCTAGAGAAGTATGATAAAAAAAAATTATTTCCCCTGCAAATTGTGAAGACTCACGTTACTATAAACCATAAAATTAGCATTAATCCATAACCATCTACAATTTTATTTTTCCATAACGTATCCCCCATTGTAACAAGTTTATTTTTGAACTCAAGGGTTCATGTATTTTACAGTAGATTCCACTTAGCTGTCGACTGCGTGAGAGTTAGGGGGGGTAAAATTTCACTAGATTCGGAACCCTGCCGATGCTTTTGACTAAACTTTAACATTTCTGTATGCCTTGAAATCCTTGGAACGGGACTGTTGCCTCCAGCTTGCATATTAGTGTCATAGCACATGATTGCAGCACTGAATGAATTCTAACACCTCATTTCTCTTCACGGGTTTCAATGAACCATCCAACGTTTGAAAATTTGAAACCTCCACAAGAATAAAATGGTGGTTTGGAGCAACAGTATTATTGCCACTGTATCATCCCAGCAGAGAAAATGTAGTTACAGGACACCTTTATAAAACAACTCTACACTGCCTAACTCAATCTATTTAAATACAAAAACATATTTATTTCAGTAGCCCTGACAGAGTAACAATTGGCTCAAGAAATGACTTTGAAATGGGGCTATCTTTTTTCTGAGCCAGGGAGGAAAGGGGACTTGTTTAAAGGGGGGTTTGACTGTGATTTCACTTTTTTCATTTTAAATAGTGTGTAATGTTGCTGTTGGTGCATGAACAGTATCTGCAAAGTTGCAGCACTGAAAGTTCAGTGTAAGCAGAGATATCGTCTTTTAAAAATCAGGAAGTATAATTGCCTACAAAAACGACTCGATTGGGACTACAGCTGGGTTATGGTACGTCACTAACCTACACATTTGCATCAACCCCTCCCTCCGGAATATGCAGAAAAGGGCATGATCATATTTCAGCAGCTCCTCGTCGAGTGAGTTGTGTTCACACAGCTGTCAGGTCTTCTGTGTTCGAACTTCCCACGGACGCTGTACTTCGTCAACAATGGATACAATTTATGTTTGATTATGTTCCTGAAAATGACGATCGTAATCTAGCTCTCTGTGCTGCGCATTTACGGAAAATAGCTTCCAGAATCTCCACGAGTTCAGCACCGGATTCAACAAGAAACCGTTACTAAACATGAAGCAGATCCAACTTTAAAACCAGAGGCAGCAGTTGTTGGGCCACAACCTGTAAGTAGGCTAAGACTTAATCATTTTAAATGTATTTGCATGTATAATTCCAGACGTATCAACCCCTCCCTAAATTCAAGGCTTCTGGTCATTCCTAGGATATCTAAGTCCACTAAAGGAGGGAGGGCGTTCTCACATTTAGCTCCAAAACTCTGGAATAGCCTTCCCGATTCGGTTCAAAGGCTCTGACTCGCTGACACAGTTTAAAACTAGACTAAAAACGCATCTCTTCAGTCAAGCATTCACATAACGCTTACCTTTTAGTCCTCTGTTATGCCATACAGAACCGTTTGCCGCTGAAACTGCTTAACGCACCAGCGGGGGTCGACAGCCTTTTAGACAAACGGTTCGACACGTTCGGCGCGTATGGTTGGGTTGCGGAGAGTTTGTGAGATAGTGATTTTCTAACACTGACTCCTGTATAATGGAAATCATTCTGAACATCAGCTATGCTAATTATCTCCCATCTGCCTTTCTGCTGTTATCTCGGGACGGTTGTCCCGAGAAAATGGCGTTTGTCAGGTCCAGTTTGTATCCAGCCTCTCACGGGGACCTCAGATGCCCCAACGCCTGTGAAGAGACGACTCAACGCTGGCGATATGTTATGGCTCCATATTATATATGAACAATATTTATATTTAATATTTATATATAAACAATATGAATGTAAGCCAGAGGAGAACTGGCCCCGACTGAGCCTGGGTTCTCCCAAGGTTTTTTCTCCATCCAATCTGATGGAGTTTTGGTTCCTTGCCACTGTCGCCTTGCTTTGCCTTGCTTTTGGCTTGCTTCAGTCGGGTTTTTACCATTTAACAATATTACTTATCTGTGTTGTACTTCTGTCATGTTATCACTGTGAAGCTGCTTTGATACAATCTGTATTGTGAAAAGCGCTATATAAATAAATGTGACTTGACTTGACTTGACTTGACGTAGCCTTGTGTTTTATTATTTTCAAATGCCAGCGCTGGCTTTATAGGCTACTGGTTATGCTATTTTGTGTCAACGACAAACGAGTACAAACATTATGGACCTGAATTTTTTATAAGTACTAATGTTGTAAATGTATTTTTCATGTAAATATGTTTTATGACGTTATTTTCGATTTGATCAAGAACGTAAACTTGCCAACACTGTTTGAGTATTAGTAGCCAGTCAGTTGCTATCGTTGCCAGTCAGATGCTATTGTGTAAAACAAACGTGCATAAAGTTAAAAAATGTAGCAAATTATCATTTAGAAACGTTTAGTAAGAGCCGTGTGTGGTGAGGACCGGAGCTCGCGTTTCCCCGTATAGGTCATGGGCGTTAACCTTCCGGACAACGTGAGCGACAGTTTAGCCAATCACAACACACCGGGCCAAACTAACCAACCTGAGTCTATGTGATGACTGTCCGTCTTCTGAGGAACATAATGTATTTTTTAAAACTTGTTGATAACCAAATCTTTGAGAATTACACACAATATCTTCTTTTGTGTTCCACAGAAGTCAGTCAGTCATACAGGTTTGTAACAAATGAGTAAATAATTACATAATTCACATTATTTTAAGCAAGCTATCATTTGAAACAAGTACATTTGGGGAACAATACAAGAAATGTATACATTATACATTCTTAATGCAAGAAATTAAGGGAGAGAGAATTCAATCAGAACTCAGCTGAAATCAGTCACTCTCTTTCAGCCTAGTCGGATACAGACGAGCTTTGTGAGACCTGCGTCACTTAACAAGGCAGACAGAAGGGAACCTTGTTTGTGTCTTATGTGAAAGTTCAAGGGTCATCACAGGCCAAATGGACAGGGAGCCCTGAGAAAAAAAATAAGTATTTTCCAGGACTCTGGTTGATTTGCATTCTCCGTAAAATATTCAGCAAATTGGAATCACACTGAATATGGAGGGTAGCACAAACTGCCTGTCCTTTAATTTTGCAATTAAGTTTGATGAATTTGATTTGAATTAAGAAAATGTTTCTACAGTGCTAAATAGGTTATAAATTTGTAGAAAAACAGATTAGTCTATTTTCTTATATCATGTTCACTAATGCTATAACATAAGCTTATGACGCTTGGGTCCTTGCCTGAACTCATTTTATATTACAATGGACAAGTTTAAATGGCTGATCATGGCTATCACATTTATCTTCATGGGTCTATGTTTTTAGTGCTTCAGAATGTGTCTGTCCTATGCATCCCATAATAAGTCCTAGGCTACGCCACAGAAAGCAGGAGGCCCCTTCTTTCCACTCACTTTAACTGGTGCTGAAGAACCAAGGGACCCTCAACATCCTTCTTTGTTTCTCTCAGAAAAAAAGAAGGAAATGAGAAAAAAAATGAAAATGGAAGCAGCATGTGGAAAAAAACATCAGAATTTTTTGATGACTATAGGGAGAGGTATACAGGGACAAGACCATTAAAACAAAAGAAGGGTAATGTAGAAATTAAAAAAGGATTCGAGTTCAGGATTAAAAAGGTGGCATTAAAACTTATAATTAAAAGCTTGTTCGCTCTCTCTCTCTCTCTCTCTCTCTCTCTCTCAGATGAAATTGTTGATTTCTGTTGGAATATACATACATATGTTTCCAGTTAAAACATATGCACTTAGTGTGTTCCTTGTTACATACATCTGCTGGGCATATTATGAACAGGCCTGGGCCGAGCCCACAACAACCATGGCTGTTTGCCATACAGTCAATCTTCAACTCAGATCAAGGACAAGTGACAAGTTTTCTAGCTTTGTGACAGCAAATCTTTTTGGTATGTTGGAGACATTTAAAGCCATTTTAACTAGATTTTCATGAGAATACTTGTACTGCTTTACTTTCTGAATCATATATGTGAAATAATCAGTTCTACAGGGGCTGATTGATTTTACATGTCAGTCAGACGTTCTCTTCCTCTTTAAGTGGGCGGTTCTTGACCTGAATAAGCTGCAATGAGGACCAGACATTACAGTCTAAGATCTGGTTATGTAAAAGTATTGCTATGAAGATTATTATGCAATAGAATTGTTTTTGTCATTTATCTAAGTAAAAGCAGTTGTTCATTCAGATTTTGCCTATTTTTTTAATCTCTAAATCAGAAGAGAGACACAAGACACATGAGCATTTAATAACAAAATTTAAAGAAAAGTTCACCCAAGAAAAATGATGTAATTATTTGCTCATGTCCAAGCAGCTGTTTCCTACACATAAAATTGTACAGGGACCAGAAACAGCTTTCACTTTCATTCATGCACTTATCTAGCCTACATCAAGATGTTAGGTCTGAGAACTCACGATTGGCATACCTCAATCCGAAGGGCGGGAAAAACAATTGTCTTTAAATATCCGTCTGCACGCAATTGGATAGCGCTACAACCAACCAGAGCAACGAACGGCTGTGGCTGAGTGAGTCCCATGCCTTTTTCCACCAGTGGAGCTGTTTATAAAACTTTTGCCGCATCCGGTCGTCAAAACTTCGAACATATCTTCCTTTTTTTAAGAATGACTTAAGTGACATTCTCTTAACTCCAAGTCCTCCAGAGTCGCAGCCAAAGCCGATTCGAAAGACTGCTGTTCGCCAGGGGTGTCGTGGGGATTCGTAAACGACAACAGCATCGGGACGCAAGATTCGATCGCATCATCTCGTATAGTGTGTTATAGTGGGCGACAACCTACGTCGTGTCTGCAATGCTTCACGACATCACGACAAAAAGACTAGCATGTTTAATTTTTTTAACGGTCGTCCAAGATGGTTCCGTCACATGTATGAGGTTGACCAAGAGAAGCACAAGCTTTTTCCGCACGCAACTTTCAAGAAAGGCAAAAACAAAAGAGAGACGATGGTGCTAACGTTAAAACTAAAACTAAAAATATATAAGAAAATTTATTTTACATAATATTTATTTATTTTATATAAGAAAATAATATTTTACCTCAAGTTCTCTTTGGAGGATTGACAGCCCGTCCTCTTCGAGCAGGGTTCTCAAGTCTGACGCAATGGCCGTATGACACACACAATTCAACCAGGTCACACGCCACACCGTGTATTTCTCACGCTGAAAAGGCAATGCCGAGCAATCCAGGAACGTGTCCATTGTCGGGTTTTCTTTCTTTTTTACTTTTTTCTGAACGCAGATGACTGGTCAGGAAGTAACGTGTAGTCTGACATGTTTCTTGTCCACGACACGACAAAATTTGTGTAATCTGACACAGTGACTATCGTAACAGACAAAAAAAGTATAATTTGAACCAGGCATTAAGCCCACCAACTCTATACACTGTAAAAAATAAACCGTAAATTTTATGGTAAAAAAACGGCAGCTGTGGTTGCCAGAACTTTACCGTTAAAAATACGGTAGGAACGTGAATGGTTTTACAGACTTAACTTAAAAATTACAGTAATAAACCGTATTTATTTTCTGATAAAATGTGGATTTACCAACTTATTGACGTATTGATATCTGTTTTAGACCATTGTAATAAACTGACAACAAACAATCATCACAACAGTGAGGAGAGTTCAACGAGCAATCAGAGCTCATCACAAGTGAATACTTGTATAAAGTAATACTTATTTAAAGAAACTGCAGTGTCATTCACACAAACATTAAGCACCATTATGGTAACACACATAAAATAAAATAAAATGCACTAAACATTAATTTAACAACATTAAATGTAACATTAAACTCTAATGTACATAACTGATTAGAAAAAAAAAAACAATAAAACTATGAGGAACCATAGTTATTTCAACAAAAATACATAAAATGTGAAGTGTCACACAGGGAATTGTGGGAATGTCAATTTACGGTTTTTCACTGTAAACTATACAATGATTTGTTCTTTTTCACTTTCAAAAACTGTAAATTTAACGGTATTTTACTGTAAAATTATATCACAGTTATTTACCGTGTATAGTACGGAAACTTTCTGTTTACCAATTAACAGTTTTGCACTGTAGCATTTTTACAGTCTTTTACTGTTAAAATTACGGATATTTTTTACAGTGTACACGATGTAATTGGCCTGACCAGAGTTTGGGTTTTCCACTTCGAAAGCCAACGGAGAGTTGCTGCCACACTGGCTGCAAAATCATTTTTGCTGCTGCTAGGGTGTGTCTAGATTTCTAGGCTAGAACTTATCCACATTCATGAAAAACAGCAGCTTGGACATTCTTCTAGATGATTCATTTTAGTGTTCTACAGAATGCAGAAAGTCGAATGAGTAAACAATGACAGAAATGTATTTTTTGAGTGAACTATTCCTTTAACATCTTTGAACATTAAATCAAACATTGCCTTAACAATTCACAGTTTTTATCCCTTCATTTCGAGTGATTTTTTTTATTCTGTCCTCCTGCTGTCGGCAATAAATCTGCATGTTGAGCATTTAAAGATTAATGTTTCTCTCTCTCTGCAGCTCTCCCTCTCCCTCCCGCCATCTCTCTATCCGTCCCTGCATTCTTTCTTCGTTTCAACACCCCGGCAGTACCCTCACGTATGCATATGTAAATGGCTCTGCCTCTGAGCCGGTGGAAGTAATTGTATGCATTTTTAACTGGCCAATCGACTGACAGATAGGCATAGATTGTCTACCTCTCTTCCTCTCTCTTTCTATCTCATTCTCCCTCATGCAAACACGCACACACACGCTCAGTGATTTTTTTTATTTTATTTTTTTTATTTTTAGCTCAGTGCCTCCCCCTCCAGATGCACAGGAATCATTATGTGGTGGTGGTCTGCTATAGGGCGATTAGAAATCTCTCGCTCTTTCCACACTAGTGCGATATTCTTAATCCATCTATTTGTGTTCTTCCATGACTTATAAGTTTGCCTGGTTTTGATAAACTTTCTTTAATGTTTAAATATATGAAAGACATGAAGTGTTCAGAAAGACCTTTTTTTAACAAATAGTTGACTTTATGATATATTAATCATGTCATTCTGAAAATGTATCTTACTTTTTTCTGCAGAACACAAAGGGAGAAATTCTGAAGACTGTGCCGATTGCTGTTTTCCATGAAGCCGTACAGCCTTGTGAAAGAAATAGATTACATTTTACATTGTTATTGTATAAATCTTCCCTAAATTCGTGATAAATAATGTGGTCCAGCTTAGTGATCCAGATCAATAGTTTAAATGAAAACAAATCTCAAATTATATTTTTGTAAGTTTGGGACAGCATGAAAGTGAGTAAATAAAAACAGATTTGGATGAACTATCACTTTAAAGTTTCCAACCACACATAAAATTTGTGTTTGCATCAAACTCTTCATTCTAACATTCAATTGACCTCTCGGTTCGGACACTAAATAAAGACTTGGTTTAGGTATTGTCAAAGAATTAATTTTTCTTAAATTGTTAAAACGTTATTAATATTAAAAACTATTTACTGTTGAATTTTCTAAGTTGAAATGTAATGTTCCCGGTCAAAAATGACCAGCCTGTAAAAAATGGCTTAAAAATCTCTCGTTATGCTCTATTTTCACCAAATATTGGATTAAATCTATTTTTCAGCTTGTTTTCTTTCAATATTTTTTGAAACCGGGTCCCAAAGTGGATAAATCTGAAAACGACACCCGTGTGGTTTCGTGTGTACAGCCAATCCGTATATTTTGTGAAATGATGATGTCATCAAATCACATGTAGGCTGCGTCACACGTCGGCTGCGTTTTTCTTCTTGGCATACATAGACCATAGACAGTAAAAGAAATGGACATGAACGATCTCATTGGAACCCCATTGAGACGATTGAAGCCCGTTTTTGACGATTTTTTAGCACTTCCGTCCCTGACGCGCAGACTCAAACAGAGCTTGCCGACGTAGTTGTGACGTGAGCAAACCGTCTGTCTTCTAGTACTGTGGCATGATAAATCTGAATCATTCCCTTCCGAAACATGCAGAGGTGGAGAGTGTGAGTAGGAGCTGTCCATGAGTTAGGAGAAGGAGACAATTCTGCTAGGTATTCTGATTAATTATTTTGTCATTTTGCCTCCACGTTTCCCCGATTGCGCAGAGCTTCTTCTCCTGTCCATATGGTAATCTCTCCACTGTGCGACAGAGAGTCGCTTGGGTATGACACAATTGTTAGCATACTTTCACTAAAACTGCTTCTACAGGGCCATAACATAAGCTACAAGGTAATGGAGCATTTTATACATTGTTGTGTTTCTTTAGAAATAAATAGAGGACAAATGGGGTCTTCAAACGCCTCAGATGTAAAGTTATTCGCAGTCAAAGTGACGCCAAAATGAATTGGAGTCAATGGGAATGCTAACTCAAGTGAAGTTCTGCTACAAGATGGCGGCACCCACGAGACTTCAACTTCCGGTCGATGGATTACCCCCTTGCTCGTATACAGCGCGCAAGGTTATGCGCATGCTCAAAGTCTTCTTCTTTGTGTATTGTGTATCTCTGTGGCAGATTTACAGCACCCCATACTGGTCTGGCATATATACTACACTGGTATCTGTGGTTTCGATGTGTACGCAGATATTTCTTGAGACGACACTGTGTTTACGGATTTTTTTTTTTAGAACGGGGAAAAAATCGGATAGGAAACGCACCGGCTTCGTGTGGATGTGGCCTTAATCTAATTTTTGGTGATGATGTTGTAGCATAATGAGAGATTTATCAGCAATTTTTGTAGGCAGGTCAGTTTTGACCGGGAACAATCCAAGTGTTACACTGTGAAAAAAAATTGAGAAAATGTTAGTCTCTGGGTGAGTAAAGTCAGTAAATCAAATCCACTAATTACATTAACTAGCATTTTCATGAACAGAAAAATCCTCTCTGAGTCAAAATGACCCGAACACAACCCAAAGGTTGTACGATTTGATCAAACTTTTATCATTGCCTCACAACATCAGGATTAGAAAGTACTATGTTTGTTAACATAATATACATGCATTTAGCCTAATTGCTTGTGGTCATCTTTTAGAATAATTAATTACATTCACACTGTGGTTAAGAAGGTTGTGTCATTAGCTACTTTTGAGAGTAATGTGGACCCTGAATTAATATTAATAGCATAAAAATAAACTAACTTTGGTTATGGCACACCAAATCAGGATAGAAATCAAATACATTGGCACTTTTCAGACCATTACAAGCTCTATTAAAAGTTTGAGCTGTTTATTTCTCCACTTCCATTAAATCAGTCTCTAACTATTAGTAGATGAACAACAGATGTATTTGATTCAGCAGATAATGACTATAACAATGCTGCAATTTTCTGTTCCTACAATGCTGTTGTAATTTTTAGTTTTGTGACACACACAATGTCAACTTCCATGACAACAGAAGACATGTTGTAACGCTCCATCATATAATTATTGTTTTCCAGTTTATTTGTCAAATGAACATCTTTTTGTGGAAGACGACTTCATTCAGAAGAATTATTCTGATTATAGGGATGGATATGACATAAAAGACAGATTAGAAAACTTTGGTAACTTACTAAACCTAACTTTAAGAAACTAGAAGGTATCAAATATGTTACTGAATGAGATATGAAGGTTTGGCTGTGTGACATACATTGTTTTCTCAAAAGAACATTCTTAATAACACTTTTCTACTCCTTTTCAATTTTCTTAAGATGTTCCCTGGAAAAAAAAGTGACAGGACCAGTTTTAGTTTGGGAGGATATGCAGGAGAAGTCAAAGATGACTCCACTCAGACTATCAGAATCACTTCATGTCCCAGTGCACGGTCATGGCTGATGTTGCTTTAGGACATTTACTGATAATCTCTCCTGTTCAAAATCTAAGATAATGTCAGTAAATTATGGAGTACTGCAAGTATCTGTGTTAAGCCCTCTGCTAATTTCAATATGCTGCCATCTGGTAATATTATAAGAAAACATGGGATTCGTTTTCACTGTTATGCTGAGTGAGTAAAATATTTTTCTATTTTCTTCTATTAAATTCAGCTTAGACTGAGGTACGACTTATTGGACCAAAAAAAAAAACATTGTACAGAGAATCTCTTACAAAACAATTTGCAACTAGAAGGGCGGACTCTTATTTATTTCATCCTCTACAGGACAGCAACTTTTTGAAAGTCTGTTTACACCTCAGAAACATTGCTAAGCTACGGAACATGACACATTTTGGTCCTAAACTCTGGAATAGCCTTCCTAAACTCTTGCACAAACTAAACTCCTCTGATAACAGTTCACTCTAAATTGTAATGTGGACATTTTCTGGAAAGCTGCTTTGAAATTATGTGTATTTTGAAAAGCATATTTACATATTGTGTGTATACAAATAAATGTGAATTGAATTAAATACAGCAAAACATTTTTCCACAGAATTCGCATTCAGGCTAAAAACAAAGCTTTACAGGTATAAAAAGGGGAGGACTTCACCTGGAATAATTGGAACAATTTGTTGTTGCACTTCAACTGAGCGTCCTGCAGCTGGTTGTAGCAATTCTAGACTATTTATCAGGGTAATTTCACAGAGAATTGCTCACTATTCTAAACTTGCACAAAATAATTTGTATACAGCATATAGAATGCCATCTGTTTGATATTGCTTCACAGACACTGATAAAAAACATTTAGGAATAAAATTGAAAAGAAAAAAAAACGTTGGCTGTGGTCAAAATGTGGTTATAATGTAATCTGTACACATCCCAGAGGAAGTGCACATTGCAAGTCTAATTCACAGAAAATGATTTGGACAAGTTACATATGTTGTATGGGCAATTGTGGTGCTCAGTGACAAAAGTTCATCACCTTCACTAGACTGGTTATCAGGGTATTACACACTCCCGCTTAGTACTCAATATATGACTTCTAATCCACTCGACCTTAAACAGCTGTTCCCAGATGTGCTAACTGCTTTTGAAGTAAATTCATAATCTCGCTCTATATTACATGTAAATTCTATAATGCAACATTCTTGTTTAAAAAAAAAACTAATATATATATTGTGTACATATAAATGTAGCATCCTTTGGCTCAAATAGTTCAGAAATATATTAAGGATATAGGGTTAAAAATTAGCTCCTTTTAATTCATGAGATGAAACTGAAAATTGAAGTGAAACGACACGATTAGAAAATGGAATTTGCTGAATTCAAAGTCTTATGGCATTCTGGTGGTGTTCTTCCACATTGCATCTTATGAAATACAAATTATGAAGTACATAAATCAAGTATAAATTTCTAAGTGACATTTAAAACAACTCTATCTCTATAAGGCCTGTAAATCTGCAAACTTAAAGTTACAAATTACACTCATTGAAATTACATGAATTTCTCATTTTAATTATACCTCCTTAAATTAAAATGGCAATGCTGCATCCTTTTTGGTACAACAACTCAAATTTAATATAAATTCAGGAACTAAACTGTAATTTTAAAAAGCATTATAAATGAATCTCTGATTGATGCAGACCTCTGAACTGATTATTCATAACAGAGACCAGATGTCATTTTTTAATGATAACACATTTATCATGAATGATTTTCACAATAAGGTTCGAATACCAACAGGGTCTTAAAAAAAGGTATGACACTAAATGCCCACCAACTCAAAATGCAGCACAATTCAGAAGAGCAAATGCAACAAAGTACGGAAAATCAACTGACTTGAATGCATCTAGATCTAATGGATTTAAGTAGGACTGCGTCAACTTCTAGACATTCTAGAAACAGATTTCATGAGACTTTAGATTACTTTCACTCTCACTGAAGGAGAGAAACAACATATCAAGCACATAAGACAATACAATTGTCTGGTTTGCATGATAATATGAGATAGGCTTATTGAGGAACACATATGAGAGAGGTCTGGTTATTTCTTTCATTTCTATTAGTGCATTTTTTCATTGTCAAATAAAGTCACGTCTTTAATTTCCAATAGTTATTGTGAATATAAATGGATCATCACTATCTAAATATCTTTCTATAGCTTCCTGACAAATGTTTTTTAGCCCATTGTAAGGTGTTAAAAATTTTGCAGCACTGTACATGCTTACTTTTACATCGTTATTGCTGCAATTGTGGGAAAATTAACTTAAATCTACATGTTTCCGAATATACACAAATGTATTTGAGTTCAGAAAGGATTCACACAAACAAAGCCTCTAGATCTGTGTAAATCAAGCAGATATTCCTCTTTCTCCTCATGTCAACACGACCATGCAGCCCTGCTGTGGAGCATTTTAAGTGCCGCAGCAATGTACAGGCACCAGCGACACACAAGGTGTCATCACGACCACAAATCACTTCCTTGTGAGCGTTTCTTCCACCCCTCCACCCCCAACTCTTTTTCTCTTCCTCTCTCCTTCTTTTTCCTCTCTCCAGCACACCATATAGGACAGAGTTAGTATATATCTCAATTAGAGAGCAGGGGTTGGAGTTGGAGAGGGGGAGGGCTTCTATCCATGATGACTCCTCCCCCCGGTGCCCCACACCAGCCCACTTAAAGTGGAAGCAGCAGCAGCGCAGTGCCGTCTGGAGCCCTGTCAGTCAAAAGCCCTGCGGCCCTTTATGCAAATCCGTCTGTCTGTGGTGGACCGGGAGGGGAGGGGGAAACGTGTCTAGATTTGTTTGTCATCCGTTATGCCCTCCCCTTCAATTCTTCCACTTCATCTTCTCTCTCTCTTTCACACACACACACACACATACACTCTCCTATATTCCGTATTTCTCTCTTATTCACCTTCCCTAATGGTATGCCTTGACACATTTATTCCTCCTTCTTCTCTACTTCTCTCTCAGGTCCCATAACCTGTCCACTTCTACAGCCTTGAGATGAGAAATTGTGACACAGCCGTGAAACTGGGAACCAGTGAGGTGAAGCATGCAATGCTACTGGGCTCTAGAAACTGGGTCGCATAAAAATTGAGCCTAGACGTGTGTGTGTGTCTGTGTGAATGTCTGTGCACATGTAGAAACATTGTAATTGGGAGATTTGAAAAAAAGGTGCAGACTGAACTTGTTATTTATAAGATATTAGTACATACTTCACTTAAACGGGTTGGAATTCATTGACAAAAACAGGAACGTAAAATAAATAAAATGTCTTTCAGCAACATGCTCTTACATGGCTTTACAAAAATGATAATGCACCTAGTTTTGGAGTTCTTAAAAAGCATAAAGACTATTTAAAATTTCCTCTAGGAGGATCACCATTATTCCTCCATCCCCTCCCCAAAAACATCCCCACTTTCAAAACTCTCAGAAAAGTGTCAGGTTTGAAAAAACAAGACGTCTCAGTGAATCCCTTTGCATACCCCCTGTGGTGAAATTCCTTGAGATATCAAACCAAGACAGAAAACTGTGACAAGAGCTGCGATGATCTTTAAAACTGGTGACCAAACGTCACCCGTCACCAAAAAAGCAGCATCTTCATCAACACAAATAAAAACAGCAGGCAAGATTTAAACTAAATAAACACACTAACAGTTCAGTCGAAAATCCAAATAAGCATCTTCAAAAGAAATGTTAAGGCTACATTGTACTTCAAGCGATGACAGGATTATTGGATGTTGCCGTAGTAAAGTATAGCACAAAATAACCTGAATTTAATTAAGTAGAATTAACTTTATTTAACATGATGTTGTCATTCATAGATAGGATCCTGATATCATGTCTTATTATACATTGAACTATATATACAAAAAGTATAACAGCTAAAAAAATTCTCAATTTACTCAGTCAATGCCGAAACATGTAACTAAAAAAAAATACTTTAAAGTTAGAGGTGTACTCGATTGCAGGATTCTTTTTTGTTTAAGCATTGTAGACAATACACTAGGGTTAATGTGTTTGAGGAAGCAAGAACGAAAAAACTTGCTCAAATGACATGCTGAAACTAGATCTGAAAAGAGGTGTGTGTTTGGTAGTAACAGTACTCACCTGTAGAGACCTGTAGTCTTTCTCTTTTCTTGTCTGAAGACGTGCATGTGAGAACAGCACTTTTGCGGCACATGGCTTGTTTCACCACTTCTGAAAGAACACATTATCATAACTGTTAATCATAACTTCAGTCTGGCAAACTCTACCAGTGTAACAAAGTATTGTTCTATGAATAAGTCCTAAAAATCCTCTCTCCACCAGGGCCATGTGTGCACATGCAGAATATCGTTTTCAGTACTATTTTAGGAGCCGTTCACACACAACATGTACTTAAAAAAGAACGCAGAAATTATCTCAAGACAACTTTTAGTACTTTTTTTTGTTTTTTTAGTCCCGTTCTTTGTGATCCCATGTTTCAAACTTTAGTTAGTGCGTAATGTTGTTAGTGTATAAATAATTTCTGTAAGCTCAAAGTTCAATGCCAAGCAAGATATTTTATTTAACAGAAGTAGCCTACATCAAACGGCCTGTTTGGACTACATCCCTCTACTTCCTTCTTTTATGACGTCAGTAGAACATTTTTTTGACTAACGTCCGCCCACAGGAATGCTACCTCAACTCCCTTAACTTGTGCACTTCTTATAATTAATTGTGTTTACTCAGCTACGGTGATTTTCTGAAGTAAAACGGACACTTCATCTTTTGTGTGATGTACAATAAACTTTATTAAACTCATCAGTATATGTTTGATCATCATTTGAACCTGGTCCGAAACAGCAGACTTGTAGGCTATTAATAAATAATGGATACATACAGATGACAAATACGTCATAATAACTGTAATTAAACTACTTAACTATACCTGTTCCATCTCTATACAGCACTCTGACTCTGTAGACATTATTGTCTGACTCGAAATGAACACTGTTACTGAGAGTTTCTGATACTAGGCTTGTTTGAGATGAGCAAAATCTGCGCAGAATCAATCACCGGCGATCAGCGCGAGATGCATGACGGGTAAAAATGTGTCCGAGAGCAGTCCGTCTGGCTCAAAAAACTCTCACGAGCGCATGGCGGAAATGTCGGATTCTGCAGTCGCGCTCAGTTGCTCTCCATCGACTACGCTGATCAAAAGCATGATGGGAAACGACTTGCTGACGACACAGCTTAATGCTCATTGGTTCATTCCGTGAGATGAAATTGTCCTGAGAGACTGAGCGCGAGCTCTTGAAGCTCTGCCCCCTGTGCCAGCAGCAGCAGCTTATTTGCATTTAAAGGGCACACACTAAAACAGCGCGTTTTTCTAAGCCCCAAAATATGACAATTTAAACATGCTGTAAAAAATTATCTGTTGGGTATTTTGAGCTGAGACTTCACATACACATTCTGGGGGCATTAGAGAGTAATTTTACATCTTGTGAAAAGGGGCATAATACGGGACCTTTAACATGGCGTCAATGCAATTGTAATCTCATGTGTGAGACACTAAAAAAAGCAGCAAGACGTGGAACAACTGTCAACGGTGTCCATCTAGACTAGCACATGTTTACACAGAAAACAGTTACCGGTTAGTAGAAAAACAATTAATTACTCACCCTCATGTCATTCCAAACCCGTAAGACTTTCGTTCATCTTCGGAGCACAAGCGGTTTAGTCCAAAATGTTCTGAAGAGACACAATCACTTCTATATGATGAGCAGATTAAATTTAAGTCTTACGGGTTTAGAACGAAAGAATTTTCATTTTTTGGTGAAATATCCCTTTAACAATTAAAGGTACACAATAGCCCGGTTTCACAGACAGGATTTAGATTAAGCCAGGATTAGGCCTTAGTTCAATTTGGCTATTTAACTTAAATTAAATTCACATTTATTTGTATAGCACTTTTCACAATATAAATCATTTCAAAGCAGCTTTACATAAAATGAACATTACAATTCATAGTGATCTGTTATCAGAGGTAATTGTCTAAGTTATGTATTTCAGAAATGTGTGTATAAACAAAATCACAGTTTTGAGAAAAATTTATTCATTTAATCAATGTAATAATTTAAGCAGCTTTTATAAACATGCCTCTTTCGTCTCACATTAAGTTCTTTATCCTTCTGTATTAGTTATAAAAAGACAAGCAATAAATCATTGTACAGTAGGGATGGGAATCTTTAGGCATCTTTATGTAATGTTAACATCTAAACATTTAAGTGTTTAAAATTTTAAATAGGTAAATAAAGAGGAACAAAAAAGCAACAAAGAGTGCTTTCAGTAGGCCTATTTCAAAGTAACGTTAGGCTGTTTTTCAATCAAGACCTGGAGTGGTTTTCCCCTCAGTTTAGTTATGATAAGCTCACACTAATTCACATATCTCTTTTTAAATTGTAAATGAGGTTTGTGATGATGGTTTAATATATTTAAATGACCGTGTTTACATTAATTTCGCGTCATAAAAGCATTATCAGGTTCAGATGCAAGCACATTTAACCAATTAATCGCTCACAGTAAGGTGGTTTTCATATTTTTAATATTTAGGCCAAATGCATTCAGAAAGACATAAATAATGCCTTCGTGGAGCATTTGTAAGGAAAATTCCGGCGGCCAAACCCGCGCATTGCAAGAGTAACGTCATAACGTCAATGTGCAATGAGCCCGCGAAAGTCGTTTTAATTCGTTTAATCCGGTTTAAACCTAACTTTATGTAACATTATGACTCGGATGGTTTGAGCGGAGTCGAGTGTGTGTGTGTGTTTCTAAAGCACGCGCAGCGTTCACGCATCTTTTTGTTTAAAAACTAAGTTCAGACTCGATTCTGAAATTCTCTCAGAATTGTTGGAGAATAAACAACACACTATCACATAACGTTACATTAAAAATAAACTGTCCTTGCCTGTATGCCAGGCCTGATTGCCAGACCTATATGCGTGGCGTCGTGTCAACTTGTTGCTTGATCTTGCAGACTGCGTGCTTTTCTCTCCCGTGTCACGTGACCAGTGTGACTGATCGTAGCTTTTGCGGTTACAAAATCGCGTTTCCACAAAATTACAATTACAATAAATCAAACTTATTTGTTCTGTGACTAGAGCTTTTAACATTCATTTCCGGGTAGAAAACATTTATTGTTAATATGTTCAAGTAGTTCAAACTAATTGCATTTGTAGAATAATGCAATCATATCTGACATACTAAAGCTGCATTGTTAAATACATTACTTTAAATATGTATACAAGTTTCTTTGAATTTTTATTGAATTGCAATTCTGCTTCCTTTTATTCAGATTCAATAGATCCTGATTTTGACATCAATTCAAATTCAAGAATTGGATTGGAATTCAGGATTCATTTTTAATTCACTTCTTAATTGTGCACAAGCCTGCTACAAAGCCTGTGACCATAAAGGGGTGGTATAATGCCCTTTTCATAAGATGTAAAATAAGTCTCTAATGTCCCCAGAGTGTGTATGTGAAGTTTTGGCTCAAAATACCCCACATATATTTTTATATAGCATGCTAAAGGCACAATTGACCTTATGCACAGCTTCACTACTTCCTGAACTTAAGCCAGCTCCTTGTTTCCTGTCTGCCATTATTGGCCGAACTTGATTAATTCAGGTGTGTCTGATTATTGTTGCCGTGAAAACTGAGGTCAGGCACACCTGTATTAATCAATTTGTCCAATAATGACAGACAGGAAACAAGGAGCTGGCTCAGGAGGTGGTGAAGCTGTGCATATGGTCAATTTGTGGTTCACAGGGGTTCGCCACAAGAGGGCGCAGTTTCCAACAATAACAAAGGCGTAGGTTTATGACGCAGTGATGAGCTGAATGATGGGACTTGCTGTCAAGCTGATGGATCTAATAATGTTTATGGATGAGTGCAAACATTCATGTTTTTTAACATAACAATGGTATGAAGCAGGTCGCGATTATTGAAGAGACAGATATCACAAGCGAGTCCCGCGGATATAAAGGAATAAAGACATGTAAGTCTATCAAACTACCCGCAAGTGTTGGATTACTCACATAGTTCAGTTTACCAGACGAATTAAACTTGTGAGGTAACACAGCTTCACTTGGTCTAACGTTACACTACCACACTAAACGGTGTGTTGAAAGTTATAATGTTATACTACATGTTAGTTTGCTATACGAAACTAGCAGTAAGCTAGATCAACATTAAAATAACATACTGACCAAATTGTAACATTTCATCATGTTGAGCTAACGTTATAACATTGATTTGTTTTATGTACATTTGCTCACCTGTCTAATAAAGCTGTCAAGTCCAAGTTAGTCGCGTAGAGCTCTCGGCATCTCAAAAAGTATGAAACCACGCTGATGATGAGGTAACACTTTACAATACGTGTGCACTAATAAGCATTAATTCACGCTTAACTAATGCACAGATAATACTGAATTAATGTGTTACTTATGATTATCTAAGCTATTCATTAATGATTACCACATTAGGAACTAATTAAGAGTATGTCAGGTTAATGTATTAGTTCATACATGAATTGTTATTAATTAAATATGCAATTGTGGATTAATTCCATAATAACTCATTTTTTTAACTAATAGTGTTAATTAATATGTTAATTACCAGAATGAGCCAAAGCCTTGTATTTCAACTTCCAGATAATATGACAGGTACACTAATATGCATTAATACATGATTAATTAATTAATTGTTAATGCAAATTCATGTGCAAATTACTACAATTACTAAATGACTAGTTAATAAGGATGTGCCTCAACAAGTAAAGTCATAACATAATGATACCTTTGCAAATCATTAGCTAATGATTAATTAAGGCAGACAACTGGAAGTTGAAGTGCGTAGCTATGACTAATTGTGGTAATTAACACATTAATTTACACTATTAGTTAATAAAATATGTTATTAAGGAATTAATACACAATGACACAGTGAATTAATAGCAATTCATGTATTACTTAATGTATTAATCATATAGACTCTTTATTAGTTGCTGATGCAGTAATCATTAATTAATGGTTTAGTTCTTCATTCGTTATATATTAACTCATGATTATCTGTGCATTAGTTAAGTGTGAATTAATGCATATTAGTGCACACGTATTGTAAAGTGTTACCGATGATGATCCTCATTTTAGTTCTCCTTGTTTGTCCCAAAGTCTGAACACAACTGCATTGTTGACCATGTCTGTCGCCATGGTTACGTCATGGCTATGGCTGTATGAGCGGAAACCGAGGATAGCGGGGATATTGCGGCATACAGGCAACTTTTTTTTTCTGGGACGGTCACTTATTTAAAATGGAATTTCTCTGAAATAAAAAATAATCTTTGGAGACTTTGGGGAAATTGTAAGTACACTGTAAGTACTGCAGAAAATATATCACACTGTGCAAGTGATTTTTAGATTATTATTGTACCTTTAAAATTGTCACTTTTTAAAGGGACACTTCATCCATTTGCATTAAGCTTTGTATCTTTAGAAACCCAGTCATATTTTTGAATGGTCATGTTTATTCCCTTATTTTCCCCTGCGTTGGGAGAAATAAGGATTTGTGTGTTTTACTTCCTGCCTATTATGTCGTCATTTTGCATCATAATAAGCAGGAAGTCACATTTCATTGAAAAGTGTAGAGATTACATACATTAGCTCCTCATTATTCCAGAGTGTGGGGCCCACTCATTCTATAGGCCTATTTCAGATCAGTGGGTGGGACGTTTCACTTGCAGAAACTGAACTCACTATCAGCCATCTTGTTTGGAAGCTAAGCTAACAAGCACTGTGGAGATAGGAAGTATGATAATGATGGAAGAAACTAAACATGATATGGAAGAAGAGGATTTTGAAATTCTGCTGCTCGAATCCAATGTTCGTGGCTATCTTTACGAGCCATCAGGCTGAGGCTGATGGAGGAACAGGAGGCGGCTGCCTGACGCGATGAGGAGCCGTACTGGATCGAGCTGAGGCGAACTGCTGGTGCCTGTGCTCTCGCTGTGCGCTACGAACAAATATAGAGTCTGTCTGCGGCAGAGAAAAACATGTGGACCATTTCTATGCAAATTGGACAGACAGTGGTGGCAGAATCACAGGTCCTGATCAAGAACTTGACTATATATTTTGCTTTACCATGCAGGTGCCCAAGGATTTCCTCAACATGTGTCCTCATCAGATCTTCCCATTCCTCAATTTCAGTTGTGTCAGAACTATCCCCTCTGAATGAAGGTGGCTCTTTTTTTAGACAGTATGACCATGCCAGAAGGGCTACTAGCCTTAGAATAATCAGGGTGTTGTCTATTTATCAGACCAGTATCCAAGCTATAAGGACTAAGATGAGACATAATGTTGTCTGCTAACTGTTGACCAATCTGATGGACAATTGACTTTATGCACAGCTGCACTACTTCCTGAACTTAAGCAGGCTCCTTGTTTCCTGTCTGCCATTATTGGAAAAATTGATTAGTTCAGGTGTGCCTGACCTCAGTAGTCACAGCAACAATAATCAGACACACCTGAATTAATCAAGCTTGGCCAATAATGGTAGACAGGAAACAAGGAGCTGGCTTAAGTTCAGGAAGTAGTGCAGCTGTGCATAAAGCCAATTCAATTGATGGACTCATTTGCCCTAACATATCAGGCAGACCATGTTCAGCATTAGGTCTTGATGTGCAGGTCCCTGAAAACTTATAACTGACATTTGACTGCATGTTTACTGCATCATTCTCTCTCACATGACACACCCTTCTTGTAATGCCATGTCTACTATCACTATATTGCCAGTATAGGGCTGTCCATTGAAACGGGGATTGGAACACCTAGCTGCCCGAGCCACCTCAGCTCACCCCTCTCGATGTGGAGGAGCAGCGGCTCTACACTGAGCTCCTTCCGAGTGACCGAGCTTCTCAACCTATCTCTAAGGGATTGCACAGCCACCCTACAGAGAAAGTTCATTTCGACTGCCTTTATCCGGGATCTTGTCCTTTTCGGTCATGACCCAAAGCTCGTGACCATAGGTGAGAGTAGGAACGTAGATTGACCGGTGAATTGAGAAGCTTTGCCTTGCGGCTCAGCTCCTTCTTCACCAAGAAAGACCGGTTTACTCGACCGCATTACTGCAGAAGCTGCACCGATCCGTCTGTCAATCTCCCATTCCATCCTTCCCTCACTCATGAACAAAACCCCAAGATACTTAAACTCCTCCACTTGAGGCAGGAGCTCTCCACCGACCTGAAGTGAGGAAGCCACCCTTTTCCGACTGAGGACCGATGGCCTCGGATTTGGAAGTGCTGATTCTCATCAAAGGTGCAAACCGTCCCAGTGCATGCTGAAGGTCCTGGTCTGAATGGGCCAACACGACAACATCATCCACAAAGAGCAGAGACGAAATCATGTGGTCCCCAAACCTGACATGCTCCAGCCCTGCTGGAGTCCAACATGCACCAGGAAGAAGTCTGACTTACTGCTGGCAATGCGAACCAAGCTCCTGCTTCGGTCATACAGGGACCGGACAGTCTTTAGCAAAGGACCCCGGACCCCATACTCCCGAAGCACCTTCCACAGGCTGCCGCGAGGGATACAGTCAAATGCCTTTTCCAAATCCACAAAGCACATGTGGATTGGTTTGGCAAACTCCCATGAACCCTCCAGCACCCTGTAAAGGGTGTAGCCCTGGGGCAGTGTTCCTCGGCCTGGACGAAAACCACATTGTTCCTCCTGAATCCGAGGTTCCACTATCGGCCGTATTCTTCTCTCCAGTACCCTGGCATAGACTTTTTCAGGGAGGCTGAGAAGTGTGATCCCCCTGTAGTTGGAACACACCCTCCGGTCCCCTTTCTTAAAAAGAGGGACCACCACCCCGGTCTGCCATCCCAGAGGCACTGTCCCCGACCGCCACGCAATGCTTTAGAGGCATGCTGTAACTTATTATGGGCAAATAAGATGTGCTGCAAGTTCACACACATACAGACATAAACCCAAAATGAATGATCAGTGCAAAAAGTCCTATAAATTGAAAAAGGATAAAGCAAATGAGTCCCTTGATCACGAAAGGCTGTGGACCAAAGACGAACTGTTTAACTGATGTGTGCTTCCAATCCTTGTGCAGCAGTGCGGTGATTTCGATCTACTTGCTTGAAGACGCAACCCATAGCAACACAGTGACATCATAACTTCATGGCACCAATGTGACGGGTCTTGCATGCAGTCTGCACAATGAGGAAACAAAATGTGGAAATAAGGGATCCAATGCATAGAGAGTAAATCAGTTCCACAGCATGTCTCGTTAGTTCTGCTGTGGGCGGTCACCATTCCACACCTTAAATGCCATCATACCCACAGATGGCGCTGTTCGCATTTATGCATAATTTAACACTTTAACAGTAGTATTTTCTTGGAATTATTTTTTGTTTTTAATGTAATGACAGTTCAGTTCTTGAAAGTTGCACTGTAGTTGTTGCACATGTGGTAAAGACTATTAATCGAATTATCTAGGTAAGATCTTGCAGCCTCTGTAATATCTAGAACTATTTATTTCTCTCACCAGACTACATTCTGCAGTAACCATAGCTTTAGCAACCGTCAAGGCTCCTAGTATGAACAGGTGGTCATAGGTGAAGTGTGTAATATCTTTCAAAATAATATTTCTTAATATATTTCTAACTTAATATGTATAGACAACTATAAATTAGCCTTTTGATGGTTGATTCCTCAAAGATGTCAGTTTAAGGATCTGTTTGTCCAACCAATGGCAGTGCTCAGGAAACCTGGGAAAGAAACACATTTTACTTATATATTTTTATACAGTACATTATACATGTTTTACAGTTATGCTCATAAATTTACATAACCCTTTCAGAATATCAAAAATTCCAACAGAATTTTAACAAAATAACAGTGATCATAAAAAATGCATGCAATTTTTTATTTAGTACTGTCCAGAATGAGCTATTTCAAATGTCATACATGTTAACATGTGTGAGTAGGTGACATAAGACAAAATAATAGAGTAACATGAATTTATAAAAAATGATCCCATTCAAAAGTTTAAATATACCCTTGAATCTTTATACTGTGTGTCGTTACCTGGATTATGCACAACTTGTTTGTCCTGAACAGTTAGACTGCACTGTTCTTAAGAAGAATCCTCCAGGTCCTGCACATTCTTTGGTTTTCCATCATCTTCTGCATATTTGAACCCTTTCCAACAGTGACTGTATCCATCTTTTCACACCGAGGACTATTGAGGGACTTGTACGCAACTGTTACAAAGTGCACAAAATGCACTTATTCTCAAGAAGGAAACAAGATACGAGCCAGGGGTTTCAAATTTTTGAATAGTATAATCTTGAGTAAATTGTACTTATTCTGTCTTCTGGGAAACATGGAGGCCTAATTATTCAACGCAGGACTAAATGGAGAAATCATTTTTTTTAATCTTTAAACATAGTAAAAAATTTACGCATGATCACTGTTCAAAATTGTACAGCTCTTAACGCATTGTGTTTCCTTCAGAATAAATTCTTTGATGAAAAGAAAGTTATAAAAAAAAGCATTTATTTGAAATTGAAGTCTTGATCAATTTAATGTGTTCTTGATAAATAAAAGTATTACTTTCATTGGTTTAATTTAAGAAATGAACACAGAAAGACTATATTATGTTCTTCTACTTGTATTTTCATGTGTTTTTTTTTAAGTCAGCATCTGCAGAATCTTATAATTTTTACATTCCTAAAAAAGCTGCTATAGTACCACTGAAGATTATAATGCTTTTTAGAACTACCATATGTTAGTCTTCATAAACGGTCCATCCAGTCAGTCTGAAATAACATTATTAACATTGAAATATTGAAATAACACAATGCAGGTGTCCAGTCCACACAGGTTTCCACAGCTACACAACAACATTAATGTAACAAAACACTTACATGGAGAATTCACTCAGTGAAAACATTAGATTGTGTAAGCAACCAGCAAAATGATTCTACTAATCTCAAAAGCACCATCTTAATCACAGATCAACATTAAAATGTTAAATAAGATTCTCATAATTTTTCAGCTTATAGTGCCAAGCTGTTACTTTTACATAGGTTGTGGGTTCAATCCCAATGGCTACATTACTGCGGCCATAATCCTGCTCCATCACCACTGTCCCTCAAGCAAGTGTGCGACCATATTGTACAGTAACTACATTAGATAAACAGCATCTAAATCTGAAAATGCTTGTCAATTAAACACAGGTTACCCAGCGTTTCCAGTTCTGTTTCCATTGTTGAAGGCATCCAGTGTTGAAGTAGCCATAGGCCTATAGCAGCCAGAGAGAGGCTGCCAGAGGGTTCTCCAGGAACTAAAGCTCCTTAGACTCCACATTGATACCCAGCCTTCATGCCTTGTAAACAGAATTGCAATTTCTTTCCATCTCCTTCCTAACACATTCTGCTACACCAAATATAGCCACCTATTTCCAGCTCCCCAGCTCTAACGCGAATCCTCCCCCTCAGCTGTCTTGCAAAGGGGGCATCTAATCTGCTTTCTTCTACACCACTCGCTTGCATTGTAAACCGATCCAAGAAAATATGAAGGGAGAGGGTGGAAGGTGCAAGGATGAGAGAAATAAGAGCGATAGATGGTATAGAAAAGAGAGCAAAAAGATGAGGCCAAAAGAGAACGGGGAAAAGAAGAAGATGACCTAATTACAATTGCCCACAGTGTGAACCATTTCCTTTTGAAGAATATGAAAAATTGCAAAGAGACAAGGAAAGCCAGACCAGCCGTGATGTGCCGAAACACACAGCAGAAGAGGAAAGCAGATTGAGTGTGCCTTGCTTTTGAAATCCTTATCACACATTCACATCTACGTTTCACAAAAGTGCACCAGAGAAAAAATATTTGGTTGTTTCAATGATGTTTCATTCAAAAGGTGTAGCTGTCTCCTAAACTCAGACGTAAATGCTCTAAAAATCTTTTTGAAGAAATTACTACCTTGTTACATAGACAGATCAAATGTACCCTTGTCAAAATTCATGTTTTGTTTGGAAGAGAGATTTGAAAATGAACAGCGATTCATGTGATTGTTCGTACTACACAGCTCCCCTCAGGTCACCAAGCAGTTGTGGTTGTTTTGAGAACTGAGAATCTGTGCCCACAACTGTATAATCAATGTAATTATATATATAAAAATCGTATGTAAGCAATAAGGTACGAGAGGCTGTGCTGTATCGTGAATAAGTAACGGCTGAAGGGCGTTGTTAGGCACGAGGGATTAAGCGCATCGGACAGTTTGATGGTGCTGAAATCTTTAGTAGAAATTCGTGTGTGATGCTCGGTTTAATCACAACCCTTTCTTCTCATTGTCTTTACGACTCCAACGAAAACATTATTGGATGAGGTGAATTCGCTGTCTCTTATCAGAGACCAGGTCAAACTCAAAGGTGATCAATCAGGAATCTGTTCAGACACGTAACGCTACATACAGTACCTATTGATCCCATATTTTCTCCTTTGGAGCTTCTGAAAGTTCCGTAGAAGTCACGGATAAGTGCGTTGAGTTCTGTCTTGGTGATTTGTTTAAAATCTATGCTGCCTGCAACCCTTTATGAATGTGTCAATGTTACATTTCAATGTGTGGTTGCTAAGGGTGTTGCTAAGGGCGCAGTGATTAATAGAACCATTGGGTGAAGCGGTCATAGCCGTGTTTTATTTTGAATAAAGCACAGCTATGACCGCTTTACCTCAACGGTTGAATTTCAGTAAAACGCTGTTCTCAAACAAATAATCCTTGGTGGGCTGATGGAGGTCTTTTCAATGACGGTGTATGATCAAATGCTGTGATATTGCCTCCACCAGACCAAATAGACAATATCTCCCAGGATCTCTACAGAAATGCATTCTTAAGATTCAAGCCCATTAAGTACATGTATGCTTTGATACATTATGTAGACGGATTTTCTAAAGCAGGCAAGAATAGAGAATTTAAGTGAATGAGAAAATAACAAAATGTATTTATTAGAAATTCATCTCATCTATTTGTTTTTCTACCTTTTTGACCTAATTCAGCAGCAAATTCCCCACAACATGTTAATGTTAATTATCACTTTCCAATGATTCATAAAACTAATTAGCTACACCTTTGAGTAAGGGATGTGGATTTAGTCCAAACAATTCGCGTCCTCTCGGAAGGAGAATGAGTCATTAGAAACAGTGTTTTGTCTTTTGCTGTTTGTTTCGGAATCAGGGTTCAAACTGAATGCAACATTAACAAAGCCACATAAGGAAAATAAAGCAGCACAGAAAGGAAAAGTACATACATGAATTGGATTTAAAGCCCGGTTAAGCCCGGAACACACCAAGCCGACGGTCGGCCGTTGGGCAGTTTTTGTGCGTCGACCGACTAAGTTTCCTCAGTGTGTTCAGCACGGTTCGTGCCGTCGGCTGAAAATAGTCCTCGTCGGCTTTGTTTTGCCCGATTCGACATGTTGAATCGGGCAATATGATGCATTTAAAAAGTAATGGCTAAACGTATCTTTACAAAAGTTCACAATGCTGCTGCATATGCAATCTAATGTGAACAACATTGAACAAATTAATTTTCATCAGGTTAGATACTGATAATTAATCACTCAAAGCTCTTTATCTACTACAACCGCAGGACTCGCACATCCTCAGTGTCTGTAGTTTTTAACACTTTTTACTCGTGTTTGTAGTTCTAACTGAATCCTCGTCCAACGCGCAATGGTTTGTGGGCAATATCAGCCGTTAGAGTGTGCATCAATCTACACTTCGGATTCTGACCGGAAATAGTAGACCATCCGGGTCTCTTTGAAACACTCATTTCAACATACTACGATTTGGGACGTACTAATTCTATTTTTGAATACTATTTAGGACGGATAGTATGCGAATTAGGACACAGCAATGAACAATAGAGCATCACAGTCCCGCCCACAGCCAGTGCCAGAAGTAAAAATTCAATACAATTTCTCCATTGACATTTGAGATATAGGCTAAGCCATTAA
>JAQIUQ010006028.1:187500-242500 GCA_030378365.1 Hybognathus amarus | reverse complement strand
GGATGGATGGACATGAAATTTTATATGTCTGGAACACTGTATACTAGTCAGAAGCCAGAACTGTGTTTTATAACATATATTTTAATGGTGTATATTGAAGATTATAATCATAGTGTAATCATTTAAAGATACTCGCACACGCACAGTTAACCTGAATTATTTTGCATTAACTTTAACCTTATAATATGGCCTGAAATGTCTCAATTCTTGAAATTATTAATTATATTTACTTGAATCTTGCTTTTTTAAAGTAATATTTTCCCACTAAATAGATGTTCTCTGAAAGCTATTTCTTATAAAGTACATTTTACACCTATGTTTTAAACATAAACACAAATATTTGTACACAAAATCGTGAAATATGAAAATATGAAATCCAGATATTTGAACTATCATTTTCATTTTATGGTTGAATTCTCAGAAAGTAACAGAGATACTCATGTGTCGCTTTCTGTACTCGACACAGTGATTATGTCAGTCATATCATAAAGGAGCAGAAGCCCAATCCTTCTACATACTGTGCCTGCACTGCATTCAACCAGACAAGATACATTTCAACATATTCGGCTAAAAAAACTATGAACCTACAAACATGCAGATTTCTACCATTATAGTTGTAACATACACTTTCTAATACATGAGTTATATTTGTAAAGCAAAAAAACAACAACAAAAAAACATGTTTGTTTTCTATTTGCTAGTTTTAGAAGAAAATTTCTTTCTTACAGCTGTAGGTAAAAACTGAATCTAACCTCCTTCAAAGCATTTGCGTGTGCAATCACTGTTTAAAAGACACCATCATCAATCTGCCACTGGAGGCACCAAAGTCACTGCATCTACAGTGTATGTGTAAACACCTGACACGTCCTTTAACACACACACACACACACACACACACACACACACACACACACACACACACACACAGAAACATATATATATATACAGACGACTGTAAGGGAAAACAACTATATGCACATCAATGAATTTACTTAGTAAGTGGATACACTCACCGGCCACTTTATTTGGGTATGGGGGGCAAATGGATATTTTCTCTTTTTGGACCATTCTTTATAAACCCTAGAGTTGTGTGTGAAAATCAGTAGACCAGCAGCTTCTGAAGTCCTCAGACCAGCTCGTCTGGCAGCAAGAACCATGCCACATTAAAAGCACTTACTGTAAATCACCTTTCTTCCCCATTCTGATGCTCAGTTTGAACTTCAGCAGATCTTCTAGATCATGTACATGCCTAAATGCACTGCGTTGCTGCCATCAAATTAGCTGATATTTGCGTTGACGAGCAGATGAACGGGTATATCATAAAGTGGGCTGGTAAGTGTATTTAAATGCATCTTTGAATAGATAAAACACAGACATTCAAGCACACAAATGCAATGGCTGTCTGCTATTGATTTTAGATCCCCTGATACTGTCAGCTGGCAAAAACATCCTCTAAGGCCACACCTCCTGAATCTAACAAGTAAACTGAGACCTATACCGTGTGTCATACAATGAGGTATCCTGGGGAAGTCTTTGTCTTCCATGAGGACAGTATAGAGTGACCGAAATGCCCCGGGCTACGCGAGGGTGTGGCAGTGTTCAGGAAACAATGCTGGTAGTTGCTGGTCAGGTACTGCAACCTAAAGCAAAACACTGGATCTTTCTGAGTAAAAGTCAAATGTGCTAATGTAAATGTTTTTATCCAAAGCAACTGACAGTGAGTTCAAGATATAAAGTGTATAAGTTAAAGTGAATCTATTCCCTGACTTCAGCACTGTTACCAACAAGTTCTTCAGGAAGTCAAGGATCATTTGCTTTAAAATGTATTAATTTACTGTTTAAAAGTATGTCAGTAAGTTTTTTTTCTTTTTAAAGAAATTAATAATTTTATTCAGTAATGACACATAATCAAAAGTCACAGTTAAAACATTTATATTGTTACAAAATATGTTTACAGTATTTTAAAGAAATGCTGTTCTTTCAAACATTCTATTCATAAAATAATCCTGTAAAAACTGTATCACGGAAATTCAGAAAAATATTTAGTTTTCAACATTGATGATAATAATAAATGTTTTTTGAGCAGAAAAATTTATTTCCAAAAGATCATGTGGCACTGAAGACAGCTAAAATTCAGCTCTGCCATCACGACTAAATCTTGAAATGTATTAAAATAGAAAACAGTTATCAGTTAACAATAATATGTTATAATAGTACTGTTTTTACTGCATTTTTGATTAAATAAACCAGCTTTATGAGCATAAGATCTTCCAAAACATTGATATAAATCTTATAAATAAATATTTACATTTTATAAAATACTTGAACTCAGTATACAGTATCCCCATGGCCTAGTGGTAAAGGCTTTTACACATTGAGCTGGTGCGTTCATATAGGTGACGAGCCTGATCTCATTAAAGTTCCAACACAGTCTCATGAAAATGCGTATCAATACCACGAATGTCATTTCTCGTGGCATTTATACACCAAAAATGTTTTTTTGCGTGTATATGCTACGCACTAAAAAACCCTGGGGTAGGGGGCTGGGGAGTTTGTGCGTATTACATGCCAAAAAGTGCGTATCATATGCACGCGAAAACGCATACCATGTACACACAAAAACTGTTTTTGGCGTATAAATGGCACGAGAAATGACATCCGTGATATAAATACGAACCTTCGAGCCTGGGTGACACATTTAAATCTAGCTTGATATATTTCCAGTTGTCTGAAAAACATAACAACAGAAACTACAAAAAATATCTATGAATGATGAGGTGGAAAAAATTCGCGAATAATATCTCAAATAATTTCACGTGTGTGGATCTAAATATTATACTTAAAGATATTTAGATAATTGTGAGTAGAGAAGAAGGAGAGACAGATGAAGGAGAACAAGCCAGAGCAGAGACCTTGAGTCTGTTGCTGGATCCGTCAAGGGCTTGCTCATACCTGTATCATCTTCAGTCCCTGCTGCACACCTGGCCGGGCCTCCCTTTTAGTTGTCTCCTAGACACGACACAGCATGCGTATTTGTGTGTGTTAGACAGAGAGAGTGGGAGGTCTTCAAGTGTAATGTGCTAATTTCTTTAAAAGGGACATTCCCACTTTCCCACATTAATCAAGCGTCTCATTAATAGACACAAAGCACCACGTAAAGCCAGAAACCATAATGACTCTAAAAGTTTGTAATACAATATTAAAAACTGCGCTGTTGGTTTGAAAGGTTTTCTGATACTGAGATACAATGAGAAAGCGTAGCTTGGTAGCATGGCTATTCTCTGAGAAAGTAATTAAAAAAAGCAGAAGCCTTCTGACAATTTGAGAGTCAAGCTGGACCTCTAGTGTTTCTCACAAAAAAACAAGAGTAAAGTTTTTCTCATTCTCTCTTTCTGTCTCCACCGAAGCCCCTCCTGGTGGGAGGGGTAACCCCCCGTGTCAGACTTCAAAGAGGAGACTGAGCTCCTCTTGCATTCATTTCAGTCTAGCAGCTTAACCACCGAGTTCAAACAGCTCACCCACACCCCGTGAGCCGAGGACTGGAGGAGCTGCACACAGCACACAGGCAGACACTGGCAGATACATGCACACAAAAGGCACAAACACACAAACTTGCATGCACAAACTTGCACAGAGCTTCATAATAATGTTCAGAGACATTTATGAATGCAGTCTTTCAAAACGTCCACCTGAAACTGCTGTGGAAAACTTCATGGTAGTAATTTTCATTCTTCCCCGTATCCAAGACAGACTCGGCCGTTCGACCTAATTTTCGGATAGACTACTGCAGTTTCAAATAACCTGCTTTCTATTTTAATAGATTTTAAAAAGTAATTTATTCCTGTGATGCCAATGCTGAATTCATTTCTGCAGTCTTTAGTGTCACATGATCCTTCAGGAATCCTTCTAATATGCTGATTTGCTGCTCAAAAAATATTTTTTATTTTTGTGGATGTGATTTCCGTCATTTGTGGAAAATGGCGCAAAATATAGCGCTTTTTACAATACAGATTGTTTCAAAGCAGCTTTACAGACATAACAGGAAAATAATCCAACAAAGTTTGTTTCCAGAAGATAATAGAGTCACTGTCCAGCTTTTTGTTGTAAAAAAGTTATTTAGTTAATTAATATATATATATATATATATTTAAATATATATATTATTCATATATATATATATATATATATATATATATATATATATATATATATATATATATATATATATCGCCGCTCTGGAGAAAATGTCAAAACTGTGATGTCATGTAAAATACAGTAACAATATAAAACAAATAGTTCTGGTTTCTGATTGATCAATCCAACATTTCAGTCATGCTTAAATCAACTATATAGTAACAGTTACGGGATGGAAAAAAAAACTGTTCGCCATATCACTATGCAGCACTCAGTGTATCATTATATGATTATTATTATGCAAATATGTGACGCTATTTACATGTGACGAATACGAAATAACCAAGGCAAACAAACATACATACATACATACACACAACAAACATTACAAGTCTATTCTGATAACTCCTGTGTGTGTGTGTGTGTGTGTGTGTGTGTGTGTGTGTGTGTGTGTGTGTGTGTGTGTGTGTGTGTGTGTGTGTGTGTGTGTGTGTGTGTGTGTGTGTGTGTGTGTGTGTGTGTGTGTGTGTGTGTGTGTGTGTGTGTGTGTGTGTGTGTGTGTGTGTGTGTGTGTCATTATTTTTGTTGCATAGCAACGTTATGTCAGGGACTTTCTTCTAATCTAGCAGAAGGCTGTTACTTAAAGGAATAGTTTTTAAACATTTTGTTTACTCATCCTAGACTTTCTTTTTTCTGAAAAACATAAGATGTTTTGAACAAAGTTTCAACTGTTTTTGTCTAAAAAAATAAATAATTACCTGGACCCCCTATAGACTTTCACTGCATGGAAGAACAAAAGTGATTAGGTTGAGTAAATTATGACAGAATTCATTTTTGGGGGGTGAACTATGCTTTTAAGAATTCGCTTATTTACAAAAAAATATATATTCTTAACATTTTATTTTAAACTAATAAAACAGTATATTATTTGAGGTGAAACATTTAATGCTTGAAATATTCAAATAGGCTTTAATTTAAAAAAAGGAAAAAAAAAGATAGACAGCAGCTCTAATATAGCACAATTTTGATTGTCGTCCCTCATTTGAGAATAAGAGCGCTTACTAGTGCTACATTAAGTGCTGACTTCAGTGGAGTACTTACTCTCTGCCCTAGATTCAAGCAACCCACTCTAGAGCTCTATATACAGTCGCAAGCTCTGAGAAAATTGCTTTAGATATTGACACTGTAGAAAAAGGTGAATAACATTTAATTTTGGCAGTCATTTGGGATAAAAAGAGTGCTTCACCTTCACCTGTATATCGACGCACGCAACTCTGTCCGTCTATTTCCTATGAGGTCTGGGGTCTTAAGTTCACAGTTTGTCGAATATGTTAAAACAGCATTTTATTTCTCTCAAATTAAACTTTATTTAGATGTGGATCAGTTGTTAAAAAGTATATGTTTCAAGTATCGCATAGTTTAGTACTCTTCGCAGAACAGAATGAGACGCACATTATTAACAAGAACTTTGCAAACTCTGGGAGATTTTCTCTAGACTTGGAAAGTACCCGCTCCCTCCCTTTTCCCCCTTCTTCTTCGTGAGAGAGAGCATGTGTGTTCGATTAACATTTGCCGGAGTATTTGTTTATGGAGTGCTCTCTCTCTCTCGCTATGGCCCCACCCCTGGAATTCCGGGTGTTCCATATTTCCCGAACATGGTTCAGGAATTCTTTGACCTGATTCTACTAACTCCAAGACCACGTCTCACATTTTCTCTGTTTAAAGCGCACACATTCATATAAATATACACAAATATATAACATTTAGCATTTCTGCTAACAAAGGGAAAGACCCAAATTTACAAAACTATTTTCAGGGTGAAAAAACACAACTATGCTGTCTACTTTTGACCCCTCCTCCCCTCTCTTTCTTTCCGTCTTCCTCTCCCTACTTCTCTCAGCAGACAAACATGTCTCGTTAATCCTCTTGGCTTTATAACTATGAACAGGAAATGCTCCTTTTGCACTGGACACATCGCTAGATTTTAACATTTCAGTCCTCTCTCAAATATTGAACTGAAACCATTCATTCTTTTTTTTATATATATATATAAAATCAATTACCACTCTTTATGTTTAAAAAGAGAACCTGCTGACATGTGGATACAGTTACTGCTATAAAACTAAAAGAAAAAGGGCAAAAGGCTGTTTATATCCCTTAGATGTCTTTTTTTCTGCCTGCCATTTAAAGGGGTCATGAATTGAGAATTGAAATTCCCTTTATCTTTTGGATATGTAAGAGGCCATTGTGTTATAAAAGTAGTCCAAAACCAGATTTTAATAAAAACCAAGCTCAGAAAACTACTCGTTTTGAATTTTGTCACATTATGACGTAATAGTGCAATGAAAGACCGCCTCTGAAGAATCAGATCAACGACCTACTTCTACATTAGTGATGTAGTGATTAGTTTCCCAAGTGTTGGTATCTGCAGGTTGGAGTAATGGGCGTTAATAAAGGTAGGGGCGTGGATAAAGGTCTTTATCATTGGTCCAAAGAATGTCTGTCAGGGTGTGGGGTAGGGTAAGGGGTTAGTTTCTGTTGTAGAAATTCACCTTTCAGCACGCCCATTACCCCCGAGTCCCCGACCTATAGACCTTATGCACCAGAGAAACAAGGGCGCCACCATCTTTAGAATACTGTCTTTGAACTTCTGGTTTTGCGGTCTCTCTGTATATCTCTATGGCTTTGCTGTCCAGGAGTAATTCCCTTTGAAGTGGATTTACTTAATGTGAAGTTAACGAAAGTTATCATGATATGAGGGTTGTAATGTTTAAAGCAATTGTCTTAACAAATGTCAGTAGACCGGGAAGATTTTAAAACGAGCCGTTCATTCATAAATAGGCAAGATCGCTGTGAAAATACAGACCGGAAGACAAAAGACAACGAGCGCAGCGCTGAAAAGGGGCGGGGCTACATAAGGTCTATAGACCATTTCACAAGATGTAAACAACACTGGTCCAGAAACACTTCCTGTTTCAGTTTGTAACTGTTTTCTTTATTTCACATGTAAAGAAAACAACTTAAAGATGTTTGTTTAACTTTTTGATTCAGTTTTAAATGTTCTGTTGGTTGTATTTTATCCTGGCTTTTATGTAGTGTTAAAAAACTGAAACAGGAAGTGCTTCTGGACCAGTGTTGTTTACATCTTGTGAAATGGTCTATAGGCCCGTACACACCGGGACGAATATTAGCAAGCGTTATTCGTCAGCGTTTTTCAACGCGTTTTTCTTGTTCACACTCAAGCGATTTTCACTGACAATGAGCCGAGTGAACATGCAAATTCATTCCCTGTCGTGTTTGTCATATAGTTATTTATGTTCTAGCACCAACGAGAACGGCAGACATTCATCTCATTCATCTCTTCATCTTGCCTTGCATCTTCCTTGTCTTTTTTCCTCCTGGCTGTGTACGGCGACGGTATATCTTATTCACCGTTGCATATGTGTGCTCAGCAAGACCGTTTTGTGTTTGAGCGCCCCCAAGTTGTGTTTTACTGTCTCTTCAGAAGCTCCAAACACTTGAGCAAAAGCGCCAATTTTATTGGTCGGATAGTTTTTGATGCAGCGCGTCAAACTAAAAAAGCGAACCCGTAGCGTTTTTAAAAAATGACGCTTTTACGCGTGACGTTTTACATGTCGGTGTGAACACTTACATTGGCTTACTTTGTTTAGTAACGAGGCGTTAAATGTCGGGCGTCGGCAAATAACGCATGCGAAATTCGTCTTGGTGTGAACAGGCCTTAAAGCTATCCCTGTCTCACCTTTCATGCAACAAAGTAGATCTATTATAATTATGCTATATTCAACATTTTTCACCATTAGTTAAAGGCCCACTGAAGTGCTTCGAGACGTGCACAGCATTATTCAATGTGCTGATGTAATTTCCACTACAACACGAAAAGAGGGTGAGACATATCGAACAGCTCCACCCCCTTTTTAATTGCAATAGCATTTAGTTTGTATCACAGCTTGGCCAGAGCCACTGAAGCAAAAGTTGTAAAATAAAAGCTCCATATTGCTTTAAAATATAGCATTCTGTGCAGAATTCAAATGGGTCCAATAAGTTTACTGGTTGCGACAGACTCACATATGACTCACATATGACTCTGTGCCATCGTGTCTCAGGACCAAAGCAAACTGTGTGCGGCTGCAGCGGTTCACTTGACACTAACGTGAAACCAGACTTCATTCACCTCAATGGAAAGCATATTTATACTGTCTGAATTGTTCCTTTTGCCCTATAAAGTGCACAATGTGCCATTCACCATGTAGAAAAATAGTAAACGTGTGAACAAGTGACCAATTTTAGCCGCAGCTTCAGCGTTTATTTATAATGCAGTGGGCGGACGCTGCAGATTCTAGACGACAGAAAATGAGAGTTTTGAAAGTTTTGAATGCTTATATCTTCTAAATGTGAATTTTGCCATTGTTTTATAGCCCACTAGCTTATAGATTATGCCAACGATTATAGATAAGGCTAACGTAGTCATACTAAATGCCAAAAAACATTGATTTAATGGGGACTTTAATCTCAACTGCTATAAGTTCTGTAATACTTAGTTCATTATCAAAGATGTTAGCCAATGGGCGTTTAAATTGAAGTCTCACAGCAGACATGCATCTTAAAGCTAAAATAAGGATAGAATTGGCCTTTTATTACTAAATTAAGGCAATTTTTTACATTTTAAGTGATCTTCAGAAAACATTATCAAATGTTTTTCTTTTTTTTAAATGCAGTTTATGACCCGCATTTCATTAACATTTCAGTCCTCTTTCAAATATTGGCCTGAAACTGATAAGGGACAATAATTGAAGTCAATGTGATAAAACAAAAATAATAATACATTAAAAAATTACTAAGTAACAGTCTGTTTAACTTTAAAAAAAAAAAAAAAAAAAACAATTTCAACATAATCATAATTTAACCAATTGTTGCATATACAAACACGCTCTCAATTTCCCACTAACTCACCTTCTGTAAGGTAACAGCCATATAACACTGACCAGGAGAGTGACAGAGTGGACACCAGTAGAGGGTGTATGAAGTGTTGACTGCACATGTAACTAACCCATACGCCACTTCCTGAGAAGAGTATCCTCAGTACAGAGACACTCCCTACAGCGGCTCATAATGCATCCAGCAGCAACCAACACTGCACGTTTCTGAAGGAGAGCAGGCCACTCTTGTTCCAAACACACTGCTGTACGTCTGAGCTTGTGTGCGTAGCCTATATGTATAAGACACAAAGAACATATGAGAAACAAAGGAAAATGTTTACTAATATAGAAAACACATGCAATCTGTTGAGAATGAAAATCTAAATCCTCATGTAAGATGAATATTGTTCATAATGTTTTTAGATTGTCAAATGATGTATTCTCATAAACATAAAATACAAATAAAGAAAAATATTTTAAAAAAGCTGGCATAAATTGCAAGATGCAATCTCTAATTCACATTATCTTGTCTAGAATTATATTAATTAAATAACCATTCATTTCTATATAATCAATTTTTAAATATATATATATATATATATATATATATATATATATATATATAATAAAGAACCGGCTGATGTGGATACATTTACTGCTATTTTAAAAAATCTGTTTATATCTCTTCTTTTTTCCTTTTTTGGCCTTTTGAGCATGTCATTATTGGCAGAGCTGATTCGATGCTTGCATTTGCAGGGGGAAATTGTTAGTTCTAATATTTCTCTCCCTCACTCTCACACTCACACACACACACACACACACACACGCAGCGTCTAAGCACTTCAAGGAGAAATGGGCCCTCTGCAGGAGAGCATTAGCAGGCGAACCTCGAAATCAACGCTAAGTGTCACCACGGCACCAACCATTGGATTCATGACGCACACAAGCTGAAGGATACAAATAAGGCACAAGCTACACTCTTGAGAATGCCTATGTACCTGACACTTCCACGGGCGTTCACTTTTCTGTGGAAAAGGACTGATAATAATTTAGTATAGAGAAAGGAAAAACATTTGCAGCGAATTCGCTCATATACTTCTAAAGTAGTGCGCGCTGCAGCACAACCTCACTGTCTTCCGATGTCACCCTGCAGCGCGCACACGTGGGCGAGCCCGCGCAAGCTCTGTTGCGCTGGAGGGAGGAGTAGGCACGCAAGTCAAACATGCATCCTGACATGTGGAACATTTAACTTATGTCGCTACCGGACTGTAGAACGTAATTTGTTTATAATAATATGTTTTGTAAAATATTTTAAGACCCAATTGTACGATATGCTTGCCCATCGGTCGTATTAAAAAATAAACATTTGCGTTCTTCAACTAAAATAGCTCTGTAGTTGTTTGGCTACATGTAAACATTTAACGTTAATATGGAACATTTTTAAATAGCCTACTTAAATTATATATGTTTTTGTTTTGTTTACTTGCTTATATTTATAGGACTACTAAATTATATTGGTTGAATTCCACGTGAATGCGTCCGTGCGCGCGTCCCAATGTCCATATCCACCTAGAAGCCATCAAAAATGCACCCCCCTTCGACTGTAGAGGGTAGTGAGGAGAATCATTTCTGGCAATGCGAGACGCAAAACTACAGCCGTGTTTAAGTCTTATTTTAAATGAAACCAGATGATATTCTACCTAAAGTAAAAAAAACAAAAAAAACTGCAAAGTCTGTGCATTTTTTTTAAATCCTTCGGGTCCTTATGTGCACTTTGGTCTGAACCAAGTCTGTCATTCATGTTAAAATCAATGAAATTGATTACCAGATCAAGGACAGAGCCAAAGAAAACCCCTATTTCTAGCCTTTAAGATGGTTGTTGTTTTTCCATGGTGCACACATAGTCTTCTGAGTTACTACATTCTGAAATAAAGGATAAAAATCTTGGACTTCATGAGATGTCTTGTACGTACATAAACTTTTGAAAATATAAATTATAGAAAAAAAATTACATTTTGTAGAAATTCCTGCTCTCTGGAGCATATTGACATGCAGCTCTGAAAAACTCGTATTGATGATTTCTGCTCATTTTACTCAATTCAATTTGATTAATTTTGTATATGACTGACAGACGTTTTGATTAATATAATCTGATACAAAATCATAATTCCTTAGCCACAAAAATATCAAGAGTAACTTCAAAGATAAAATCGTATGCTTAACAATATGGTTTCATTAGTTATCATTAGTTAACGTGAACAAATGAACTGCACTTCTAGCATTATTAATCTTTGTTAATGTTAATTTCACCATTTACTGATAGGCCTACATAATTAAAATCAAAAGTTGTATTTGTAAACATTAGTTATTGCACTGTGAAACATGATCAATGAACAGCTGTATTTGTTATTAAATAACTTTAATAACGATAAACAAATACAGCAACAAATATATTGCTCACTGCTAGTTCATGTTAGTTAACACATTAACTAATGCTAACAAATGAAATCTTAGGCTACTGTAAATTGTTACCGATAAAACTGAAAATAAATTAAACACCATATGTTGTTCGAAGACACCATGTAACATTTAACAGCTAGGTTATGGGACTACTAAACTCATTTGACTTCAAATGTATATTAAATAAAAGAAAGCAGGACATCAATAATGTTGCGCATTCTTTACAAAAAGAAGCATATGAGGCAAATACCTAAATACTAGCCTATGTGTGTGTGTTTGTGCTGTGTTGGAGATAAAAAGAGCAAGTAAAAAAAAGAGTGTGTGTGTGTGTGTGTGTGTGTGTGTGTGTGTGTGTGTGTGTGTGTGTGTGTGTGTGTGTGTGTGTGTGTGTGTGTGTGTGTGTGTGTGTGTGTGTGTGTGTGTGTGTGTGTGTGTGTGTGTGTGTGTGTGTGTGTACCTGTGTGAGGGAGAGATACAGCTCCCTCTTTCTTTCATTCTCTGTATATCTCCAGTTCCCCTCCCCTCACCCCCATCCCTTTGGTGAAGAGTGAACACACCCTCGGTCCGTGGCATGCAGATGAGTCTCAACAGGTTAGAGGAAGCTGAAATTCCAGAAGAGCTAGAAAGGCTCAGACATGAGGCTGCTCAGGGAGTTCATTTGTCACATATGACATCAACTCTCAAACATTTCTTAAAGTCGTTGATTCTAAAAAAAACAACCTACCTGCTACCTTGTGCATTGCAAGAAGGGCTCTTTATTTTTAATGAATTAGATCCTTAAATGTGTTCAGTGTATTTATTCCCATTCATATGAGAATAGTATTAGCCAGCCTGACCATTTCAAGCGTATTTCACAACTAATTAATGTTTTATTTATGTATAGTCTGGCGTTACGTTATCTAGGTTAGTGAAAATAATCACATAATGGGTTTACCCTGCCTTGTATATCACGTATGTTCATATTATCACATTTTCGTGCAGAACTAATGCAAATGTAGATTGTCCTATAGACTTTGGAGGAAAGCAGGCTACTTTCCGACCGTTAACTCAGCCTGCTTTACGGGAATAGAAACATGCGGGGAGATACAATCATTACCATGGAAACCAATCTTGCCTGAGGAGGATGGGGATGGGGAGGTCAGGACAAGTGGTTGCCTTGGAAACCGCACACATTGCTCACGCTCAGAGCCCTCCCTTAGCGGACTGACGTGTTGCAAAGGGGGTCGGCGACTTTAATTGGCCGAAATTCAGCCTCTGGGCTTGACACCTCCCCCCATCACAGTTCGTGCTCTTAAAGGGGAAATAAAATGCAATTTGTGAACCCGGGCTAAAAATACTTCTGCAAAGAATCAGTTAAAAAATGTTACGTAAATGTATGGAATATGCAGTCTTATTTGGTAAGTTGTCACTGGCTGTTGCTCCTGCTCAAGACAACACAAAAAAAAAAAAAAAAAAGGAAAGGAAAGTGAATTGCGCAACAGCCAAGCGCAGAAGGGACAGCTTGTGTTGCAGACTGATAAAAACTAAAAACAAACTAAAGAATGCTCTTAAAAACTCTCTCCCACAAGGATGTAGGCTACAGAGTAGGCTACTTTCTTATTAAAAGCAAAGACCAGTAAACTAATAGCCTAATCCAACTTGCAAAACGAGATAGCATAGCCTATAGATTGACGTTTTATTTATAAACCATCACTATTCTCTTAAAAGCGCACTTGAAAACATGGCCAAATGTAACAAAGCACCAACACACTTAACTCATTTTTGTTTGTCAAAGAAAAAAAAACAGGCTATCCGCAAACAGACACATCTTACCTTACAAAGCAACATCGCGCATACCGGTAGCTTAATCTAACAGACATCGATTAAGAAAAATATGTTACAGATCAATGCACTTGCCTCGTGGTTTATTCATTTATGCTTTTTAAGATATGTCAGAATATAACCTACTTTTGCCTCATCAGTTAGCCATAGCCTACTATTGTCAAAAAGATGTCTACTACAATCTAGAACGTATGGTGGCGTCCGACCCTGGGAAATTGCATCTTGCGATATATGTTAAGTTGATTACTTTGCCTTTAAGTTCACAAGGCATCCATCTGCCAAGCGGGGAAAGCTCCGCCCTGATATTTCACCCACTGGTCCTCCTGCCACCAGAATGCCCGCGAGTGTCCTGAGCAACGCAAATCACACTTCAAATCCCACAATGCTCCTCCAGTGATAAAAGGACTTCAGTGACGCCTCAAGACCGGGGAATGTAGTTTTTCCTCACTTTAATTTAGAATGACGGTCATTAAAATGTATATTTTAAACTTCTGTAAATGCATCTACGTTTTTTTCTGATTTGAGTAAGCAGAAAATAACAACAAAAGTGATCAAGTAGGCTACAATGAATTATAGCTTAAGTGCTTATGTCAATATACTATTAAAGTATATTTCGCAGTCCGTCCACATAAAAAGTAGGCTAGCCTAATAGGCTATTTAAATAAACCCTTTTTTAAACAAACACAAACCTCCAAGGTAAAAGACTGGAATTTGTGATTTTGTTCAAATTGAAGCTATTATCCATGCTTGACATTCTATCAAGTTATTAAAAATGTTCAAATACATTGTAGTTGCCTGAGCGTGTTTTTGTAATCTTTGTTTTGACCCGACTGAAGGATGTTATTGAGGTAAAGAGCAATCATCTCCTATAGTAGACAATCAGAAAGAGGTGCTCACCTCAACTAACAGGAAAAGAGTAAATCCTACAATTTCTATGAATCATTTAAAAGACCATTAATTTTCTTTCTGAAGATGGAAGTTTACAGCCACTATAACGGTGACCTCTATCACAACTGGAGAGAAATCATTGACGATTCACGGTCGCTGAGTATAGCCTATAGTGTTTATGCTTCTTCTGTTTACTATATGAGATATGTGTTGTAAATAAATGTTTTTATGTCAGTGTAAAAGACAGTTTCACGACTCATTCAGCAGAGCTCTTCAGTTCTACATTCACCTAAAATTGCTGGTGTTAATGCAAGAATGTAAATCCTTAAGTCTTTCCTTTCAAGCAAATATGTGCGGCCAAGATGAACCAACAGTAGGCTACTTAAATTAGATACAGGTGAGAAATTAGAAGGTGCAATATATATAAATTGTAATTATATTGTAATATGTACTATTATCTTTCTCTTGGTTTGCCCAGTAGCCAGTTGCAGTACAGTACTTACATTAAATAATATAATCTTTTTATATAATAATCTTAATATATCTTAATATTCTTTTTAGCTAATTTAATTACTAGATATGAAATATAAAAGCTAAATATATAAAATAAAATTTCAAGTTAATGATGTGTGAATACATCAGAATTAGTTCTCGTGATGGCTATTTCATTATGAGAATATGAAATTATTCCATTCAAGCAGGAGTAGAGCATCTTTGTACTGAAAAAAAGAGAATTACAACATATAACATGTCCAACTTTTGTTTAGCTAAATTCCACATCTATGCACAAACAGGTTTTTGATTAAAAAGATATTTAATTTTTTTTTATAAATTAAAATTATAATGAAACCTAAACTGATTGAGCTTTAAACATCCATTCATTATCCAACAAAAGTTTTAAGGCCATTTACACCACGATCACTGAATGTGACACCCTTACCCCACTGCTTAAAACAAAATGTAAGAATGCCTAAACTTTAAAACTATATGCCTTTAAAACTTTAAAGCACGATTGTTTGGGGTTTTCAGACGGATGGATGGACAGACGGATATAAACGTTTCCTAAGATATGTCACTTCTGAGGATACAGTTCTGATAATAGGGAGTATATAAAAGATTGGTATGACACTGTAAAGCATCTTAATCCCGCTCAATGTTTAGAGGCCCAAACAAAATTAGCCTGCATTATAGGACTAATAGTCTGCACTCAGTAAATATCTGGGTAGAATTTTGATGTCTTAAACATCCTTTGGCATAATTGGAAATCAACTGGATATAATGTAGCTGTTCTTTCAAAGGTATAAAGTCATCATATTTGCAAATCGATTCAAATCACATTGGGTTAATGTGATGAACTCTGCTTGGACACCTATGAAATTGAGGAGAACTGGCTTCATATATCCACCCGAAATTACCCTGAGATTAGATGATTAAAAGTTATTACAAAAATGAAACTTTAGTTTACATCATTTCTTTGCAGATGCCACTTGGTTTGATATTTTGTGTTCTAATGCAATGACATTCACACATTTCAAATGTGTCTTAAGTGTCCAAATAGTAATATGTAGTGGATGGATGCACTGCTGCACAACTGTGTTGCATGAAAGGACCAAATTGACGAAAGCAGATTTATTAGGTATAGTATAAGATTTAATAAAAAAATTTGAACATCTTAATATGTCTGCATTCTTGGTCTAAAGCAACGTATCTGCATGTATTTCTTTAGTACAAGATATATCTCATCCATTATGGCTGCATTACAGCAGTTTATAATTAAACTAGTTTGAAATAATTTTCCAAATCTCTTCTTATATTATTACATATACCATTACTGTACCAGCTATTCTGTGCATTTCAAAACCCACTGCCAATCCAAAGTAGTAAACTAAACATGCAGATTTATATCAGTATCACTTCTTATCTTTATAAAGATTCCTTCAGATACAACACAGAACTTATTATTATTTTTAAAAATCTTATTATAAGATTGTAAATACTGTTATAAACATTTATGTATCATTTGTATGTTTGTTATGCTGTATTGTTATAAACATTTATATATCATTTGTGTGGTTGTTATTTGTTTGTATAAAGAGTTGGGTGTTTTAGGGCAATATTAAGATGCAGATCTGTAAAATCTGAGTTTGTGTGTGTGTGAGAGAGAGAGAGAGAGAGAGAGAGAGAGAGAGAGAGGGAGGGGAGGGAGAGAGAGAGAGAGAAATAGAGAGAGCAGAGAGAGAGAACCAAATCTGATATTTAGAAAATGTAACGTCTGTTTGTTTGTTTATTTGTTTGTTTGTTTTTACATTGTGCAGGTGCAGACTGAATACCTAGATTCAGATTTTCATAATTTTATAGAGTCAAAGTTGAAAGTTTGAGTTGAAAGATGTGAAATATTTTAAGTTTTTACTTTCTGTCCTGAACCCCAGTTGTCTAACAATATACATGTCATCTGTTGATATGGGATAAATTAACATCTATCAGACCAAAGGGTAAATTAATATCTGTCAATATATTTATGAATATCTGTGCTGAAATGAATTCTCCAGAGCATACTTTATTCGTTGTCTGTTTTGACTTTCTAAAAATAATATTTAACTAAATATCAGTAGTCTTAGATGTTTTTATCATTATCCTTATATAATCTGGATTATTAGAAATTATTGATATTCCACATCTTGAAATTTTTATAGATAATGCATATTTGAGAAACATACAATAAATGAAGAATAAGGCAATGTAGTTTTATGTTCACTAAATTTGCTATGTTTGAGTCTGAGTCCTATGTTTGAGTCTGAATTATATAATGTTTTCCCATTTACAAAATCCATAATAAAAACAGGCTATAATATATAAATAGATTTAGTCTACTTATGTATTATTATTTTTAATGGCAGGCTATGGGTTACATGTAAGTTGCAAATGGGTATAATAATGTTCTTAAAATATTAAGAACATTATAAAGAACATTATTATAAAATATTGCCAAAAATGAAGTAAAAAGAGTTTTAATGACTGCTAATCCAGAGTGTTTTTCAGTTGTGTCAGATTTACAATGCACACTTGTTAGCTTATCCTATTTAAAAATACATATAATTTTAATAAATTTGTGTCATATCCTTCAAGTAGTCTCTCCAGCACACATGACAAGAGCACGCACTCCGAAGTACAATGCGCCTCATGAGAACATTCCAGTTTGGTAAAGTCAGTTTGGAATTTGAATAGCACAGAAGAACCGCCTCTCCATGATTGGACGAGATCAAAACCTCTGGGTGGAATTCGCTTGTCACTCAACGACATTCTCAGCCCCTGATTGGCCGAGGGGAAAGTGGGCGTAAAGTTCTTCGCCATATATATACTATGGCAGCAAGCGCAGGCTAATGATTGCCTTCGCTCACACGTTGAGGCAGAAACGACCACGTTCAATGTTTCTCCACAGAGCTGACTTAAGCCTTCGTCCCCGAACGAAATATCGTGATTCTGACTAAAAGAAAGTTAGTTACTTTCGTCAGAGCGGTGGGAAAACATCACGACCCCGACCATGATCAACACCATGGAGTGTGCAGTGGATGCACAAAGTCTAATTTCGATATCATTACGAAAAATCCACAACTCCCGTACGCAGAGAGGAGGAATCAAGCTGCACAAAAACCTGCTGGTTTCCTATGTACTGAGGAACGCCAGGCAAGTCTACATGAACGAGAAGTACGCCGAGATCTACAGGATGCAGCAGTACGAGGAGGTGATGACCGTCTGCAACGAGATCCAGGAGCTGAACCCGCTCGATTTGATGGAGGACTGCGAGGAGCAGACGGGGGACTGCTGCGGCAGCGCGAGCGAGTCAGCGAGCCTCTGCGGCGCGCTCTTGCCCGTCAGTCACCAGGTTCCCCCGGTGCAGCACATCCAGCCCAGCAGCGCCTGCTCGGTGCCCATGGCTCTCCAAAGCGAAGAGGTCTGCAAAGCTCCGGATCCCTCGTTCTACCGCAGCTGCTGCGCGGAAGCCTACCCCGTTTCCAACTGTGACTTTTCGCCGGTAAACAACATGCACTGCAACAAAACTACAGTGCTCGATTTGGACACGCATGTCGTTACCACAGTCGAGAACGGGTATTTGCATCAGGACTGCTGCGCTTCGCTCCAACAGTGCTGCCAGGGCGCACAGAGCCCAGCCAAGAAACGCAAGCTTGACTTTGGTTACTACGTGTCCGAGATCGAGGAGGTGCCGGATTTTACCCCGTGCAAAAGAGCGAAATTCGAGGACTCTTCATACGTGTGCACGGAGCATTTGGACACGTCGAACATTTCCAACCTCATCTCGATCTTCGGCTCGGGGTTTACGGGACTGGTGAGCAGACAAGCGGACTTGGAGCAAGCCTTAAACGGACAGTTCTGTAGCAAACAAGCCCTGGCGAGTTTAGGGGCTTGGACGAGAGCTATTGTAGCCTTTTGACTCTGTGGTTAACGCGAATACAGATACTTTATGAAATTGTACAGAGTCTAAGACAAATTGACTTTTATTTTTACAGCAAAGTTATTTAAGCGTTTTTTTTAATTTGGTTTGTTTTAGTTTCGTTTCAGTGGGGGTGGCGGACAGTGGTTGTAGCCTACCACTTGTGATGTCCTGTCCTTTAAAACAAATGTCGATATTACAGCAAACGTTTTAATACGAAGTTGAATTTCGTTGCCTTAAACCCAACGCAGACTGCTAGCTATGGCCACAAACATGGAAAGTCTCTGAATGTGTCGCTCGTGGATTGTTTCTCTTTTCTCTCCCCTTTCCCAGGAACTTTCACAAAGATGTATTGTAAAATAACATTACTAGTCATGTAATGTTGGGAATAACAGGCTGCAAACGGAGAAGCCTACCCACTGCACGCTTATTTCTCACACAAAACACTTTATGCAGTCGTGTCATATTTTCTAGCATTTTAACGACTACCAGTTTACCAGTAGAACAGGCTACTACTACAAGACTATATATCTGAGCTCGTGTTGTTGTTAACGTAGAGCTACAGGAAGAGGACTGGCTTCAACAGACTACATTCTGTAATATCATACAGGGCAATCAAGTAGGCTAATGAAGGTGCAATATATGAACCCCCTTCCTGTCTGAATTTGTTGTTTTCTGTATTATGGATTTTGCTGGTGAAAGTGGCGAGGACTGGTGCGTTTTGTTGACTGCACTGACTGACCTACAGCTCCAGTTCCTCTGTGTGTGTGTTTGTAGTTCGCCTATGCCAGTCACCTCATCAACACTGAAAGTTGGGGCCATTAATTAACACTACAACTCCCATAATGCACGCCGTGATTTAATCTGCCAGCCAGGTATTTTTGTTGACTAACCAAGTCTCCAGCATTAGCCATTTCCTGCCCCCTTACTCTCAGAAAAAGTTAAAGCCTTCACAGTAATTCATAATGCCAGCATTTGCTTGGTTTTGTGGGTTTGATTTTATTTTCTACAAACTTAGACCTTTTGTTCTAAAAAGGCAATCTCATAAATTAGCCATACGTCCTCACATTATATAAGCACTATGTGTACTGAATTAAAGACGTTTTCAGACGTATTCTCCATATTTTGTTGGTATTCTTGTATTTTTGTGCATATTAAATTGTATATCACCGGGTAAAACTGTTTTAGAAAGTATTTGTTTAAAATTTATAACCTTAATAAAAAATGAAACTTACTTTGCATTGCCTCTTTTTGTGTCTTTTGATAAACCAAGAGTGTCAATTTAAGCTAACATTTAGGCCTCATCTACTGACAATGAGCTTGACTCAAAGCATACAGAAATCTGAAATAAATCTCATGTACCCTATCAATTGAGGTCATATTCATTAGCCTATACATTTGCCAATTGTTCTATAGGCTACTTCATTAATGTTAGTTAGATTTCTAATCAAGGCCAAACTCAATTTATGTTTCACTCACAAACATATTTCACTCTCCAAACTGACAACTGTGCATATGACTTAAGATACTAAATAAATATTATCAGCATTGTTTACCTGTTTTATATTACCTGAAATTTAAATTTTAGAAAGCCTATTTGCCATTAGGCTGTGGGATATTGAACTGTCACCTGTAGGCCAAGAATAAAACAATCAATGAGAAGGGAAATAATAGGAATAGCCAACGCACCATTGATAGAATAAAACAAAGCACGCAAAATAGTAAAGCCTACGTTTAAAATGAAGGTTTCGCATGCTAAGACCATTACCCATGAAAGCAAACTTTTACCTGACGCACGCGTCACGTCTTATTGGCGGGCACTGTGTTCAAGGCGCGCGCACTGTTTAGCCAGAAACTCTCACTAAACTTGCAGACTGTGTTATCTCTGCTGTATGCCACATGGTGGTGTTCTTCAAAATCAATGAATGAAGGTATTAGAGCGCCTACATAGCGGCACCTCGGGCTGACCTCGAATCCGCTGCTCCCTGCAACCCCCTCCACCCCTCCCCTCCCTGTCCTCTCCCCGGTCTCTCTCTCTCCCTCTCTCATCTCTAGCCGAAACCTCTCGACTCCTCTCAATCTGAGATACCGCACCGCAGTACGCCCGACACATCAACGTCCAACACACATAGGCTATTGTCAGGTCGTTGTCTTAGCCATTTTCGACGAATATAGCCGTTTCGCACATGCTTAAATGTCGCTAAAACGCAGGTAATTTGGTCGCTCGGTGGTTTATGTTTACTACATTACGACGAGGCGTTAAAACCGTTCAAATACGTTCTAGCTTGGTTTGTAATGCGACGAACAAGTCTTAGAAATAACTGAATGATTCTACAAGGTTAAATAGATGTCGGCTTAATGAGTGTGAAAGTTATATTTGAACCCGTTTGTTGTTTTTGTTCCGAATACGCTCATATTAGAGGAAATGTGTCCGTGCTAACGTTACTAAATCTAATTTTATAAAAAGACCGTTTGTAGCCTATATTCGTTTAATTTTTGACAGCCGATGTACTCTAGTCTGTGGTGTGTGGCGAGCTCCTCCGCGCGGCAGACGCGGGAAACGCTACCATGGAGAGCGCGTTCGAAACGAATGCAGATTTTCTCATTTTACGTGATGGAAGGATGCATGCGCTGTCAATTACACACGCACAGACTCTTGCACATAGATAGCACGTGTTTCATTAGCCGGTGGACGTGATATATACATTAAATGCGCCTCTATTTACACTCTGCTAAATGAGCACCCTTGTGAAACGGGCTCAGTGGTAACATAAAATGTTAATGAAGACAAAAGGCACGACTTTAATCTTTATCTTATCTCAGCTGCGCCTGTTGAACTCAGCAGTGGAGCCTGCGTGAACACACCTGGATAGAAAAGGGGTGGGTGGGGGCGGAGTGGATGGGTGATGATGGGGGTAAATTCGACATGAGTTCATGTCAATAACTCAGCAAGCTGTGCGGGGCTTCACAGTGGGGAGACTGGACGATAGTGACTGGGCAGATGCAGAATTTGCCAACCACTGAAATGACTCAACTAAAAAAAATAGAGAATGTGAATTGGCTGTGAAATGTGAATGTGGAGCACTGTATATTAAAAAAACCCAAAAGAATCTAATTTGCTTCAGAAAACACCTTATTTTACATAACAAAATTACATAAATACACCGTAGTTGAAATAAAACCATGTCAAACAAATCATAAACTACATATATTTTTCTTTATACACGAGGTAATGAAACCTTTTATTTGAATTATATATCAGTTTTAAATGAATTGTTGCATTTCACATAACAGGACACTGCTGAAACTACTTAGAAGTTCAGTCAACTGTATATTTTGATGAGGAAAAGAAACTTAATTCACAAATTTAACCCTCTACTAGCTTCCTAACCTTGTAAGTAAATTACTAACATTGTGACGTATGTTAGTCATTCAATTACAACTTAATTGTGGTGGTTAGGAAGCAAATAAACATTGAGTGTTATGTCCTATTATTAACCCGGTAGTTCCATTGCATCTCAAAAATCAGAACCCTTTTTTTTAAATACAAGTAACTCAAAAAGCCAATTAGCAAACAATAGCAGAGTTTGAACAATTTGATACCGATTGCAACCAACCACATAAACTAAGCAGACCCTTAGTTATTATTATAAATTAATTGTCACAGAGTTTTTTAATTTAAAGGGTTTGTTGCAACCAGCTGCTGGGATCCAAGCTAAAGGGACGATTTTGTAACATTTAAGAGTCAGAAATACAGTCTGAAATTCAGCACATAATCCTAAATAGAGCTCGAGACCATTTATGCCAATGGTCTGCATGATATACTAAGGCCTTCAAAGCTTTTAGGAAAGGAAGTCCTGATCTGTTAGTTCCATGTTAACCCATGATAAACAAAAAAGCTGGTTGGTTTAAAATAGAAAAGTTGCCCAGAACTAAATACTCTCTCATTTCAAACATTTTATTCTCAATCCAGATGAATTTCAGTTAATCAATCTAAAGTCTGCTAATGTGCAGAACAGCGAACACGTACTCTGTGAAGGGTAAATTAGATTTGTGCCCATGTAAAAAGTTGGTTCTAACAGCATAAACGTTTACTGCATTTGAGTTACAAAAAGCTTTGTACTATTTCAGTCATTTTAACTCCCTCTTTGTTGGTTCTGAAGCAAACTGAAACTATTTATGTACACAGAATGAAGTTTAGAAATCAAAAATGCTTCACTGATTTAGCATAATGCCAAACTGGTGGAGCCACATTCATTGCTTTACCTTAGCAAACGGAAGACTATGGTATTAGCTACATGTGGCTGTTTACAAACTATTCGGGTTAAATCTTTCTGATATTTTACACACCAATTACATGTCCAATTTTCAGTTAAATGAAAAATAAATAAAAAAGCAAAAGCCAAAAATGTAAAACTTAAGTGGTTGACAACTTATACATGTCTTACATGGGTAAAAAAAACACACTTGCCAAAACCATTCACAGCAAGCACATACCTTGCAGATCTTTCATAACTGAACAGCAAGTGACTCAAGAAGTGCCTTTTGAGAGACTGATTCTCCACAAACTCACAAACACCCACGCACACACACACACACACACACACACACACACACACACACACACACACACACACACACACACACACACACACACACACACACACACACACACACACGCGCACACAGGAAATGGAATCCATTAAACCAAAACCAAGCCTTCAACCGTTCATTGTGACAAGCTCTGTTCTTTATATACACATAAATAAATATAAATGCCAATCCATATGAAAATGTGTAACTGCAGGTGTCTTAGAAGCAGTTCAACTTCCTGCTTGCAGGAAATAGATAAATAAAACCGTAAAGACAAATTGCATCACTAGGAGGAATATCAGATGTGGGATTTCATATGCGCAACTAGTAGATTGTGAAGAGCGGGGCTGTTCAGATCTACTGTCCTGCAGAGTTTAGTTCAACTCAACTCATCTACTCCTAAACCATATGATCAAGGTCTTCAGGTTCACATACAAATATGAGGATAGGATGTATAAGAGCAGGGTTTGACTGAACTCTCCAGGAAAAGTAGATCTGCAAGATTAAGACCAAACACCTCTGCTGAAGAGAATGCATACTACTGGAACTGAAGTGCGTTCGTCCATAGACAGAGTTTTGGTTGTCCTCTCTGACAAGGTGTGAATTCTTTCTGTTGTCTCTCATGGTTTAACTGGCTGGATGGAGAGCAGGCTGCCAAACTTGAAATGCTGGATGACAGGGAACTTCTCTAGACACTGTGAGAGGGCGACAGACAAAGAGTTAACTAGAATCAATCCACTCTACAAGCAAGATTTACTAGCTTTCAAAATGTCTAATGCCATGGCATCCGAAATGAATGAAACCATAAATATACAAAGGTATATTTCCAAACACATTACTGTTCAAAGATTTGGGGTCAGTAAGATTTGTCTTGTGCTTTTGAAAGAAGTCCTTAACGCTCACCAAGGCTGCATTTATTTAATCAAAAAATACAGAATTAACAGTAACACTGTAAAATATTATTACAATTTAAAATAACCATAGAATAATCATTCTAATATGCTGATTTGGATAGAAATCTTTTTTAACATCACAAGTCTTTAGGGTTTTAATCATGGGCGTGAGGAGCCATTATACGTCCCCCCACATTTCAAAATCTAAGTTTTGCGGAGATGTTTTGAGCATTTTACTTCAGACACCGGATTATAAGCAACTGCCAAGAGAACTGCTAGCTGGCTACTCAAAATAAACTAGCAATCTATTCAGTCAGCATATTTGTGTTTGATCTGTGTGAAAAATTTGAAATATAATTGCTAGACCTACTTTTAGCTACCAAGCAACCTTTCACAAGGGATAGAATGATTTTATTTTTTAGTATTTTATAGTTAATGGAAATCAAATCAACCATTTATTTGAGTTAATCAGTACATGACTAACAGTAATGTAAATACTAAATGCCCTAATACATGTTGATACTACAACAATGCAAAGTATATGCTCTTAACCTTGCAGTTTTTCACATATCAAGTAAGCCTCAATTTCTCAATTTCTTTGCACAAAACCCTCCAGAAAGTGTCATTTAATGGTTTATTTTTTTTAATGGTTAATTCCCGGGGGGGGGGGCATACCCCCGGAACCCACCAGCGTTTAATGTCCCCCCAGATTCAGAATTGCTCCTACGCCCCTGGTTTTAATAGTCGACTAAAGGTTAGTTGACAAGAACAGGCTTGGTCGTCTAAATTTGAATCAGTCGGTTAGTCACGGAAAAGATCTCCACAGGAATTGGCAAAGCCACGCAGTGACAGAAAGTTAACGGCTGGTCCATGAGATAATATTTCAGGCAGAAAATCCAAAGGACTGTGGGAACATTTCGAGAGGGTAAAGAATGACCAAAAAAAGATGACGTGGGACTCCAAACATGACTTATCATATAAAACATGCAAGTAGTAGCTAATGGCACTTCACATGGCTGCTTGCTCTATCGTTAACGTTAACCTAGACACATTTAACAAAGTGTCAAAGTGTTTGTGTGGAACCTATATGTTGAGCTTAACGCATCGACAACTGAACTGATGTCCACGCCATCAGAGCGCATCTTCTCAAAAAACGGTGTTAAGACATTGTGAGAATGAGATTGAAGAAATGGTCAGTTACAGCCTAATTGTCCATTTATTGATTGTAGATTTCAGTTTACTGCTTTTTATTTATTTGTTTGTATATAGGCTAAATGTATTTTTTGTATTTTTTATTTTGACCTCTGAAAAACTGATTTTTCATTCAATGTTAAGGCTTCTGTCTGTCTGATTGGCTCAATCCCAATTCAACCCTTAGCCCTACCCCTCCGTTTTGCGCGTTCACGTCTAGGGTAGGGTGTCCAGACTCTTGTTGAGATTGAGGGTCAGGCGAAGGGGTAGGGCTACATAGCCCTCGAAACTGAGATTTTTCAGAAGCACACTTCAAACGAAGGGCTACGGGAAAGCTCACAGATGATCGCAAATCATCGGCGAGATGGATCGCCGAATTAAATTTAGCGCCAGATGATTACACCACGCACTTTATTTACTCTTATAATGACACTATAGTCGTTTAAATTAAGAAATGGTATAATGAATCACCTTTCCGATCAGAAAAAGACATACGTTTCGAGGAAGGGATGTTATAATCATCATGTTTATTCAACGTTAAGAACAGCTGCGCTGATTGTCAGTTGTCATGGAGAAATCCTGTAAAAACTCTGTAACGGCAGAGCCATCGCCGACGACTTGTGAAGTATCACAACTTGTGACGTTGTTTCATTTCGAAAGGGAATATTTCAACTCGAATATTACATTTGAAAACAAGGGGTAGGGCCAAGGGGTGAATTGGGATTTCCGCCATTATGTTCGCACTGAAATTTCTCTATTAAGTGTTTATTTGCTTGCTAATAATTTCTATCCTACATTTTCGTTAAATTACTTTTTTTTAAATATAAGGCTGTTTTTTATATTTTAGGGTATTTATTTTGTTTGATTTTAGAAAAGTTCATGCGATTTTTGTCACAGTGGCAAAGTGTATGAGCACACGTGAGCACTTAATTTATATTTTAAATACTCATTATGGTTTCCCAGGTTTAGTATTTCTCCCCCGACTAATCGACTGATGGCTTAAATGAACGACTAAAAGTCAACTAGGAAAATCTTGAGTTGGGGCGGCCCTACAAGTCTTAACAGTCACTTTTGATCAGTTTAATGCACGCTTACTGAATAAAAGTCTATGATTGACTATAAAGTGTATAGGATCTACAAACTACATGTAAGGCCAAAAGAGACGAAGAAGGAAAAACCTCTCATGTATTTCAATGTAGAAAAAAGTGAAATTGAGACAAAAGCACATTGAAATGTCACTCAGATACAGAATTAAAACCTTTCATACATAAAACCTCCATATGAATAGCTTTCATACTCTCTTAGCATTTAACTTGAAAGACATCAGTAACAGTCATGAGTCCCTGGCAGACGGAGTCAAAGAGAGAACGAGAGTGTGATATATACGGGGGTGGGGAAGACAGAGAGAGAGAGAGAGAGAGGAAGGAGGAGGGAATTTGCAGACAGACTGGCCCCTCAGCTTCGCTCTGTGCTGAGAGGAGAGGAGGAGGAGGGAGCACCGGAGTCTTCTCAACAACACAGGATGTGGGCTATGGAGGAGGGGGTGGGGCACACGGTTCTTCCCCTCGAACACAAATGCTTGCCCTATTAACTCTTTCAGCTCTGGTCTTAAAACTTCACTGAACAACCGAGATCTCTTGCTTGGCATTTATAAATGTCCCATGCAGACTGTATAAGTGGATCTCTTGCAATTTTGTTTTCTAAATAGATTTTAGATAAATACATTTTCATATTTTTTCTGTTATGATAAAAAAAGGATTTAGTTCACTAACTATCAAATGTACCATTTACATACTCTAGATAAGGAATCAGTATCACACCAAGTTAAATATATTACAACATCAAAAACTCCTGACATGTATTAGTGTTTACAATCGCATGACACTTACTTCTGCTTTATACATTCGTATGAGACCTTGATTGACTTTGGACCAAGAAGGAACAGCACTGATGTTCCAAAGCTGATTTGAGTGCTCGGCAAAAGGGCCTGTTTTCATCTAAAGACAGAAAATATACACAGCGATTAAGGAGATGATGGTAAAATGACCATATAACGTACAATCAGCAACATTAAAGCTTGATTTAATGGAGCATTTTGAAATGCACAAACATCTCAGAGAGTTTTAAATGTGATTAATTTGAGGTGTATGGAAACCTAAAAAGACTGCTTAGAAGATACTTGAATTTCACTTTTAACTGTGGTAAGTGTACTCGTGTCTGTTGATCACGGACCGGAAAAAAAGAGGTAAAAATAAATAAAGATAGTAAAAATAAATTGTAGAAATATAAGTGTTACTATGATCAAATGGAATTTAGCACAAATATTAGCAACACACTACTTAACAAAAAAAAAAGAAACTGAAAAGTTAGAAACATATATTAATTTACTAAAAAAAACGTTCACCAAGGCTGCATTTAATAAAATGGTCACAGTAAACCGGTTACATTGTGAAATATTATTACACTTGCAAATAACTGTTTTCTACTTCAATATATTCGAATGTAATTTATTTCAGTGGTTGCAAAGTTGGTCACGTGATTAGTTGTCACATGATCCTTCTGATGAATACAAATTTCAATAGAACAGCATTTGTGAAATCTTTTGGAACATCATACAAAACTTTTGATCAATTTAATGCATCCTTGCCAAATAAAAGTATTTATTTATTTAGAAAAATCTTACTGACTCCAAACTTTTCAACCATAGTTTATGTGTGTAAATTAAGCAAAATAATAATAGAATTATGAGAATATTATCTGGTGTATATATACTGGTTATAATATAATTATTTATTTTATAATACTGGTTATAATGCTGATGTTAATTAAGTCACTGTACTATGAGGCCTTTTCATGAGAGTTTATGAGAGAGAGAGGGGCTGGTGTGCTGCCCTTGGGAAAGAGCACTTTATGAATGGCAGTGCTGTGTGGTTTTAGTCCACACACACACTGCTCTCGTAAAGCCGGACTTTCCAGAGACCTACTAGCCCCTAACAGAGGAATAGAGAGAAGGAAGGAGAGAGGGAGAGGAAAAGAAAGAGAAAGGAGGGGGTGGGCCCTAGGGGCCTTAGGAGTGATTCACAACAACGTGCAGGGAAGGAAGGAAATGACTCATGTGAGTGGAGTCCAAATACAACCTCCCTGAGAGAGAGAGAGAGAGAGAGAGAGAGAGAGAGAGAGAGAGCAAGTTGTAAACTATATATTGTATGCATGTACATGAATGGAACGCATGAGTTTCTGTTTGTGTGTGAACAAAATTTCATCCTCCTGACAAAATTGAAAATGGAATGAAAAATGGCCATCTCACACACGAAACATGACCAGATGACAGATCACACACACCTCATTGATGAATTTAATGCACTCCAAAAACATGTAGTCATGGTGGTACTCGTTTACGGCCTTCTCCTCCAAAAAGTGTCGGGGCTCCAGGGTTGGGTGGTCTGCACACAATAGATGAACAGACACAGCGAACAGTAACTTAGTGTGACCACTAGATGTCTCCATTGTTGTCATTGCATGCAACAATCATTTAGGATTTAACCAATTCAAAAATATAACTGTAAATAGCTGAGCTTGGTCTTGTTAAAGACTAAATCTCCCACCAGGAAACAAATAATGCTAAACATTACAGAATAACAGCCAAACCCGGCAACGAAGACAGAGCCGTTACCTATGAGCTGAGCGCTTCCCCATATGAAGGGGAGAAACTGAAAGTCGTCAAGGCCCCACACACCCTGACTCCCAGCCGGCTCCATCCTATACGTCTTCTGCAGTTTGCGCATCACTAGCAGATACCTTCACCGATAAGATTAAAATACTTGATGCAAATGAGTTCTTCACACCATCAACCACAAAACACAACTGTAAAATACACTGCCAAAATTATTTTGTTGGTATTTAGTGCGCAGTAAAGTGCAAACTTGTTTAGTGAAGTTGCTGGTAGTTGCAGATCTGACCTGAGAACAATGAAAGGTTATATTCAAAATCAGAAGTGAAGCAATAAGAACCACTAACTTGTCAAAAACTTTAAATACGATGGCCAGCTGGTCCTCCATGCGCAGAGCTCCCACCTTGCAAAGACAGCAGAGGAACGCAGCAAATGCAGCCTCATGACCTGGACACAGAAACATGTCATGACTTATGTGAAATAATGCAATCAGCATTTTACAGCACCATAGCCAAAGACACTGTTTGTTTGCCTAATTTGTGAGCTTACAGTCTGAATTGAATGTGATAAAATTGTATTGTATCACAAAATAATGGCAAGACAATTCCATTTAAATTGCCGGCTACAATTAAATTAACAAATGAATGACTCTTATGAGCCGGACCTTTTAATTATTCTCACAAAAAGACTAATAAAAGTGAATCATGCCAGACTTTCAACGAAACAAGTTTACTGTATTTAAAGGTTTGTAATAATTTAAATCAACGGTTTTGTGTTTCAACAGCACTCTCTAGTGGGGATTGGGAAAAACTACATTCAAATCGATAATTTGACACTTTCATGGATACAGGACACTTTTTTATATTTCTGAGGTAACTATAACAAAAATACTTTTTGCATTCCCATTTGCTCCAATAGCAAAACCCATAGTTTCAACTCTAAAATATATATTCAGATTCAGATTATTTTTATTTCATGCCATGTCAGCAGTCAAAGCTATTTTCATGGCAAAAAATTCATTTACAAAAATACAAATATCATATAAATACTTCATCAACCATTGTATTAGAAACACTCACACAGTAGCATTAACCTGTTCAGGTTAACAATGTATAGGCCTGGTTTCACAGAGGTGGCTTAGATTAGGCCTTTGTTCAATTAGGACATTTAAGTAGCATTTATAAACGTGCCTTAGAAAAGAACATTATTGTTGTGAATCTTGTGACAAAACAATAGCACTGACATATTTTAAGATGTCAGTGCGAGTGTCTTTCAGTTAAAACAGCTCAAACATGCATTCTAGTCTGTGAATGACCTAAGCCTCATCTGTGAAACCAAGCAATAGTGTTATAAATTCACATTATATTTTTGAAAAAAAAAAAAAAAACGTATACATGGGTGCATTTCTCGGCTGCCGATGAAGGCCAGATCACTTTGAAGGATCCTTGGAAATAAGCTCATTGTGATGGATGCTTCAAGTGTTTTCTTTGTGTCCATCAATCACCCACAATCCTTTGTTTCCAAACATTCCAATTCAAGAAAATGAACTGACAGAAAATGAGCCTGACTGAGTTCAATATGAAAGTTAAGACAAATATTGTTTTCAGGTGATGAAGGCATACAAGTTATCTTTTGTTTTGGTGTAAATTAATCATTTTAACATTAAACTGACAACAATGCAAACCACTGGGAGTCCACAGACGCTTGTCAATCACTGTATTGTATTAATAGAAAGTCAGTTATTATAAAGATTATTTTATAATTACCAATTAAAAGCACCCTATATTTACAATGTTGATAACTAGTCTGTGAAAATATCCAGTTAACCAGAGACTTTTCCCAGCTAGAAAGAAGTATAATTCACGCTTTGGTCTTTATCATTCTCTCTGTGACAGTTGAATTTACAAAGGAATGATACATTAAAGTGTGAAAAGCTCAGACATCATTTCTCTCTCAAAGACAACTAACCTGTGCCATAGTCAATCCTGGTGGAGTTGCCTACAGACTCCTTTAGGTAGACGGCTATCTCTGGAGCGGCATCATGACGGTCTGGCGGCAGAATGGCCATGACCAGTGTCTCTGCGTCCTGCACACACAAAAAACTTTTATATCGTTTAACCTTATAACAACTGCCCTGACATACAAAACAGCACAGAACAAATTATACAATGCCATGAAAAAGCTTTTCCCTTAACCAATACAATACTGCCCTGAAAAGTTCCATTATGAATTTACAGAAATAATCAAATGGGGATTAATAATTTCTGAAGGCACTGTGATTAAGTTAAAGGAGAACTCCGGCAAACAATGAACCTTTGGTCTAAGAAAACCTCGGTACCTAGTCAATCGTTCTCTGAGATTTGTTTTCATGATAATTGAACGTAAAGAGTTTTATCTCTAAAAACTGTTTCAGCGTATAATGCTAGCACTGGGGGCATTGACTAAGTAAAAAGAAATCACTAGTTTATTCCACTTACAAGGCTCAAAATACCCCACACTAACACAGTAACATAATGAGTGTCTATACATGCAAAACAAAGCATTGAGAATCTTTGTAAGTGTACAGACCGTTTAATAAGAAAGATACGTTATAAAGACAGTTCACTTCATTTATACAGACAGAAGTCATCTTCGAAAATAAGTCTCAATAGTCGAACCACGAACGTTCGTGCTGAGTGATCTGAACTGTATGAAGTTCAGCGAACTTCTGAACTGTATGAACGCCGTTCGGGATCAACTTATCGAGACTATTTTTCTAAGATGGCTCCTGCTGTGTATACATGAAGTGAACTGTCATTGTAAAGTATCTTCTTATTAAACGGTCTGTACACTTACAAAGTTCTCAATGCTTCGTTTTGCATGTATAGACATTCATTATGTTACTGTGTGAGTGTGTGGCTATTTTGAGCCTTGTTTAGTGGTATAAACTCAGGGGTGGGGAAAAAATCGATACAGCATAGTATCGCAATATTTTCTGCGGCAATACTGTATCGATACACGGGCGCCAAGTATCGAATCTTTTTTGCATAATTAATTAAAGAATTATCTGTTTCACTTTCCAGTTTTCTTCATTGGTTTCTCTATTTTTCACTGCTTGGGAACATAGGTTGAATCCGAAATCGCACCCTAAACAATCATTCAGTAAGTTAGGCTTATTCCCTAAGTCCACTAATACTGTTCACTTGAAGGAGTGAATGAAAACGAGTGCGTGAATTCAGACAGCCGTTGAGCGCGAGCTGCAGGCTACACGTTAATGCAGTGCAATGCGGGAGAGAGACGCGATCTGACACGCGTCCCATTTTTCACAAATGTTCATTTAAGACTTTATTTGAATCATTTTAGACAGCTCTTATGAGGACATTTGACAAAACGGACATTTTGCCATAATTTGTGTGTGTAATGATTTGTTCAAGCCCGAAGAGAATCGATACTGATGCGCATCTGTTCTGTGTGTGTGAGTGTGTGTAAATGCAGGCAGGATTGAACGGATACTGCGTAATTGCGTTAAAAGAAAAGTTTGTTCTGTCTCTCTCTCTCTCTCTCTCTCTGTGTGTGTGTGTGTGTGTAATAATACAGGCAGGAATGTACGGATACTGCGTAATTGCGTTAAAAAAATAGTTTGTTCTTGCGTTGCTGCGGTGGGCAAGTGATGAAACCGGTGCTGCGACTGAACACGTAACACCGGTAACGCCGACTATCATAGCAAGCCTGGAGCTCAACATGTGAGAGGTCTCCTATTCAGAGAATAATTACGTCCAGTCTGGTGTTCTGAATGTTCAGGAACAAGTTTTTGCACTTCAGTAAATGTGTAGAAGATAGGCTAATGTTAACAGAATTAAATGTGACATTTAATTAAAGTGAGTTAAGTCTTATTTTGCTCATTTTTTGTGATGTCTTTGAATAATATGGGGAACATGAATCGCAATATATTGAGAATTGCAATAATATTGAATCGTGGCCCAAATATCGCGATAATATCGAATCATCACATTGTTGCCAATTCCCACCCTAGTATAAACTAGCGATTTCTTTTTACTTAATCAATGCCCCCATTACTAGCATTATACGCTAAACAGTTTTTAGAGATAAAACTCTTTACGTTCGATTATCATGAAAACAAATCTCAGAGAACGATCGACTAGGTACCGATGTTTTATTAGACCAAAGGTTCATTGTTCGCCGGAGTTCTCCTTTAAAACAGTTTGAAGACAAACATTCCTGATTTCATACGAGTGCTTACCTGCTCCAGTTTTGCATACCATGAGCGGTACGCTTTATCTGCCGAAGCGAGAAGGCTGGTCTACAGGTGGAGTCTCATCAATCCAGCGATCTAATGTTCCCAACATCACAAGCAACTTCTCCACTGTCTAATATCAAAGAAAAGTACGCAAGCACATTTCTATGAGCATATATACCAGGTTACTTCATCTGTTACACACAGCAGTATAGAGAGAAGCAGGATAGTGACCCACCTCAGACACTTGGTATTCACATGTAAATTTCTTTCCCTTCACACCCTCATTCAAGGTCAGAATGAATCCCATGTAGTCTGCGTACGCCTACTTACACAAAACAGAAACTTGCTCAAATAAATGTAAATATTTGTTTAGATGTTCATGATTTGAAAAGCACCATGAGTATTAAAAACACTATATAATCAAAGGTTAGTAACTCGAACTTGAAGTCCTTCATTTGTTTGCGTGATCTCAAAAAGACTGCCACTGTGAGTCAGTGAGTCACCTACTGACTATAGAATAAAACTCCTCTTTCAAGGCTGGTGTTTTTCATTTCTGTGTTTTAAACATTTCTAAGGAGAAAACATACCTTTAATGGGAGTAGTGTATGCAGAGGTTCTCATGATTATTAGACCTAAAATGTAATGGTGCTGCAACTAACTACTAAAAACAAGCGTGTCAACAATAGAGCATCCTGCTATTATCTTTAAGCTCTAGGGATACGAAAGAAAGAGACCAAGGCCGTGTGTCCACCTAAGCGTTTTTAGCCAACTGAAACGCCAGACGCTCTGCTAAAGACGGCGTGCTTCAGCGCTTGGAAGCGTTCTGGCAGTGCAGCGTTTTTTCTGTTGAGACGTTTCGTTGCTATGATACAGAATATCAGCAGCACAATTTACTTGTAACTGATTTTGCAGATAATTTGTTCCATATTAAAAAATATTTTTTATCCGTTTTGTTCGGTTAGCTCTGTTGGTTGATGTCGTTGTACAGAAAAAGTGTGGTTTAGTCCCGCCCCTCATCCACTCTGATTGGACGGCTGGGTAAAAAGTGACAGTAATGAGCTCTGCGTTTTATACAATGTTGAACATTTTTCAACTCTCTGCGACCAGTAAAAAATGCGTGAAAGTGAGCTAGATTTCCATCTCTCAATGTAGCAATGTCTCATAGTGGGTTGTACAACCTACCTGTGATCTTTTCCATTTCCCCATATCTGGCACCATGCTGATCTCCTTCTTTGGCACTATGAAGTTGAAATTGACAGTACTGGGAGGCTTGTCATCCTCGTGGGAGGAGCCTGTGCAAGTGACAAAAAATATGATGAACGACAAAATTTCGAGTCAATGTATACTCTATTATTTATACAACTAATACACACTAAAACATCTGATAAGAACTTAGTTAAATTTGGTTTCTGCAATTCTAAACTATTGTAGAATGTATTTATTATATCTAAAATACATATATGCATTTACTTAATATATATTATATTTCAATATAAAGTAACCATCATCATCAAACCATAAGGTTCTAATTCCTGTATTTGTATGGGTGATCTTTGGATCAAGAAAAAATATATATTAAAGCTTTCCTTGAAAGCTAATATTGACAAAATCCCACATACAATGCTGCTAAATATTTACTCATTCCTCAGGCTCTGATCCATGTTTTGATAGGGTTTTTGTCATCTAGACTAGAGCCATTTTCTGCATCAATGTTAATGGTAGTCTCACACATACAGCAAAAGCACTTATGAGAGCCTCTAATGTAATGCATTGAGTAAGAGGTTTTTATTACAGATGGGTTAAACTCTTCGGGCCCATTCTTTTCACTAAATATATTTCAAACAGCATTCTAAGTAAATTCATATAGCAAACAAATAATAACTTTGGGTCATATGATCGCAAATAATGCGTAATAACATAAATATATACAGTGCACGTCACAGATCTGTCAGACTATCATGGGCTCATAACATGAGGCGAGGCGAGACACACAACTAAGCGTTTTTGCACACGCGCACGTCCATTCACCGCTTCAGGTACAGAACAACAACATATATAATAGTCTTGATATTATTGGTATGTTCACTTCTAACTTATCCGTGATTAAATTAATATCTGTTTGATGTGAATTACCTGACGACTGCTCAGTCTCCGCCATGTTTACTGTTGAACATAAATACACGCCCTTTCAACTCTCGTCTTCTCTTCTTTTCTTTTAATGGCGGTTGGCAAACAACTTTTGAGTGTGCATTACCGCCACCTTCTGATATGGAGTGTGGATCACCTTTCCTCCCTACCCGTGAAATAAATATATAAATAAATACATACATAAATCCATAATAAAACTAATAAATAACTTCATAAATATCTAATAACATTATTAATATTAATACATTATTAAATACACCTTTCTAAGACAACTAAACTCATATCCTTCTACTAAGCCCTGTTTTATTCAAAAACACAAATATCACTCTATACCCTACATGCCCTGAATTCATTTGTAATAATTCCTTCATTTCAAATCTAATTTTTTCTTTTCTAAACCAGTTTTTCAGCCTCATCCTTTCCTCCTTATACTTATGACAATTAATAATAGGCTAACATGCTCTACTGTTTCGTTAATATTACAGACCTCACACATCCCAGTTTCATGTTTCCCTATTAATTTAAGCGTACTATTCAAACCAGTATGCCCAAATCTCATTCTTGAAATAATGTCCTCTTCCCTTTTGTTCCTATTATTTTCTCTCATACCTCCTACCCTCTTCTGAATATTGTAACACATTCTTGCTTTTGTTTCTTTATTCCACTCCTCTTGCCACTTCTTTCTCATTTCTTCTTTGTATTTTAACTTCCGTCTGACTATATATCTTCTCTGTTTTTTTGATTGCATTTTTGGCATATTTGTCTGCAATTTAATTTCCTTCTACTCCTATATGGGCTGGAATCCAGATGAATTTGACTACTACTCCTCCTATTAATTCTATAAACAGTTTGGGCTATTTCCAACAAAATATCCTGTCTTGCTTCTGATTTCATATTCTTTAATACTGATTAAGGCACTACTTGAATCTGACCCTATTAACACTTCCCTTGACCTACTATTTTCAACCCACTCAAGGGCTAAGAGAATGGCCAGCATTTCTCCTGTATACACTGACATTTTATCATGTATTCTCTTATTTAACATAATATTCATTTCTGGAATAATAAACGCAGCTCCTGCTCTATTACCTTCTGTTTTTTATGCATCTGTATCTTCATAAACATAGAATAATTCTCCTCTATGTATCTACTAACCTGACTGCTATTAATTCTATTCTCTTTTTCCACTCTAAAAGGTGCAAATCTACCTCCAACTCCAACTCTTTTAATATATTTGTCTTTGTGTTAGTCTCCTCCTGTTATGTTATTCTGCAATAAAAAAAAATAAAAAAGCTTGTTTCTTGTTGTTTATAATATATATATTTTATAAATCAGGTTGAACTACAAGAAAATCAAAGCCATGCATCTGAATATGTTGTGTTCTAAATTTGAGTTGGATAGGCATATCTAAAAAAAGAGCTTTTGGTAAGAGTTTGTTTGGGTGCAGCATAGGGGTGCAGTAACAGATTTTCCCCATTGGGTGCCAGCAAAACTCCACTGGTGCACACAGTGATTGGATTTTAGATTTGCAAAATGAGTTTTTCTCTCTCAAATATTACAAGCACACAAACACATACACACACACACAAAAAATTTATTACACACATAAAAACCACACTCTAACATCCACACCATCACACCCACACAATTATCGTTAATAAGCAGAAAACAGGAATAAAGCAATATTTGTTTTATAGGCCAAACCTGGACAACTGGCACCATCTGATCAAAAAAAAATAAATAGTAAAAATAATAACATTTTGGAGCCTTGCCAACAGAATAAAAGCCTCTTAACAAAGATTGCATCATTATATAGTTAAATGGCCCTGGGATTTAAAAAGTGCGGTTTTAATGGGTTTCAATGGGGACATTTTTGTCCAAAAGGCACTGAGAGGGAGTAGTTTGTGTACCTAGTGCAAAATTATTATTTCTTTTTTAAGAAAATGGCGGTGAAATTGTAAAATTCCCTAAAAATACACACCTGTGCCAAATTAGCATTAACACAGGTAAAGTGATAAAAAAACTGAAAAGGACAAAAATATCGATAAGGATGCACAAGGGTTAAAACAGCTTGTAGTTCTTAGTTATGTAGACCTACTAGTGTGTGAAACCCAGCATTACTCGGTCAAAAATGATCTGGGACTTTCAGATCTTTTAGCACTTTTTTGGGGGTTTATGTTTGATGAACCACTGGGTAAAGGCAGTGCTCTGTACTTTTAGTACTTGTGTAAAGTGAAATAAAAGTTAAATCATTTAGTTTTTCTCCTTGGTACTCATCCCAGGACCTTCCAGATTTCCCCAATACCTGGAGGATGTGAGCATAGATGTGAGCCTGTGCACTGTGTGCATGGTTTAAGGACTGATGATATAGCCATAGACATCATATAGGTAGACGCCCTATCGACTGCTACTGCGGACGAGAATTAGAGCCGCCATCTTAAACCGGTCATCCGCTCTGCTCAGTGTAATCTGAATGGCAGGTGAAATGAGCCGTTAGCGCATTAAATTAATCATATCTCACTGAATACTGAACTGATTTTCACGCGTTTTTTTTTTTTGCTGCAAAGGTCATTCATTTCGGGCTCTGGCTGAGCTTGCAGTGTAAAATTTAAATGAGAAAAAAAAGTGTGTTTTCGTCCCTCGCGCGCCATCTAGCGGTGGAGTGGAACAGTGCCGAAGTGATGATGGCGCTCAGCATAGCACTCAGGGGTTAGCTCTCGTTTGGTGGACTCTGACCACTTCTGTCACTCCTCTCAGGCCTTGATTTGGGGCGTTTTAGTGAACTTCAGTTATGTTAGGCAATCTTGCCAGAACGATGGTGAGTAAGCAATTCATATGTCCCCATTTTTAAACATAGTCTGATCTTTTATGTGACATAAACAAGTGTAGCTGACAGTCTGAGCGTCGTGTAATGAGGTGCGATTTAACCGACATTCAGGTTGTTTATGGTTAGATAGCGGTAGTGCTAAGGCAGTAGTAGAAAGTAAATAATCGTTCATGCCAGTGATAAGAAAACAATGTCCACTGACAGTTTCTTTAATACTTAATGCAGGTACCTAACACAACGTGTGAATGTGTACATGGTCTCTAAAAAGCTACTTAGTTTGTAAGGGACATGTGCAACAGTCTTATTGCATGTTACATTGCTGGCAGTCATGTGCAATGTTGACTCATGTGTATATTTTATTACAGTAAACATGTCTAGTTATTTATAAATGTAGGACTAGATTGTTAATGTGCATTTGTGTTTTTAATAGGACAATTTTAGGTACTATTATGATAATTTATTAAAAAAATATTGTCTGCGACGAATGCCAGAGTATCATATGTTATTATAATGTATGACATATTTTATTTTACACTTAAAAAATGTATTTAGCTATTAACATGTCAGTCATTAAGAACTAAAAAGATCTGTATTTTCTATGTATCTATAATGCAGTCGCTGTTGTATCATCTGGAATATTCTTAGGTCAAGGCCGGCTTGGTGAAACCCTGCGGCCTGGTAAAACCAGTGTCAGTGACACGGATCCCCGGTCGCTACTTGGCCCATCAGGAGGGTCTGCCTGAGCTTCCGGTGCCACCCCTGAAACAAACATGCGATCGCTATCTGGCTGCCTTGGATCCCATCGTGGACCCGGAGGAGCTGAATCACACTCGGCAGCTGCTGGAGGAGTTCCAGAAGCCGGGCGGTGTAGGAGAGAGACTTCAGAATGGCTTGGAACAACGAGCAAAGAAAATGGATAACTGGGTAAAAGCTTGTTAGGTGATGCATTTTCTGGAGCCCTGTGTGATGGGACAGGCTAGCTCTTTTTAAGGGCTTCCTTCTTATTGTCTCTCATTGTCTCTCTATCATTTCCACTTCTAGCTCGCTGACTGGTGGTTACAAACAGCCTACCTAGACTACCGGATGCCTGTTGTTGTCCATTCGAGTCCTGGGGTCGTCCTTCCCGAATGGTGTTCAATGACCGTCAAGGCCAAATGAGGTCAGACTTGGATTCAGATATCACAGGAAGTGTCGACTAATTTTAACATGGGACCTTCAGTTGTTCAAAAACCGTGTCCTTTAAAACTAAATGTGTGTGGTTATCTGCCTACACATATTTTTTTAATGATTAATAAAAGTTGAAGTCCTGCAGTGATTTTTTTATTTTATTTATTAATATATTTTACTTATAAAACAGTATAAACCACTTTTATATTTTAACATTTAAATATATATTTATAAGATATTTCTGAAACTGATTAAAGTTATACACTGACAAAAACAGGCAGTTGTTTCCAGTTACCTCTGTGTTGACCTTTGTACAGACTGACCCTCGCTTGCCAAGTTGAGCTTTGCAAATTCAGAACTGTTGTTCTCATTTAAGTGCTGGCCTGAAACCAGTCTCCTCACATCAACTATAATAAAAGCTTTCACATGCTAAAACTGGTCACAAATCAGCAGCAAAGTGTGTTCAGTTCATATCTTATAAGTCATATAATTCAAAGTCACTTGGGCGCATGTGCTACAGTATTAGTGCTAGAATGATTAATTGGCACTATGTTGATGTGAAACTTGACTGTGACTGTTAAATCAGTATTTTTGTTCTTCACAGATATGCTGCTAAATTGATCGCTGGGGTTTTAGATTTCAAGAGCATGATTGACAAGTAAGTCTATATATGCTTTGGATAATCATGACTATTACTATTGATTAAATCCATGTGTTTGTAAAGTTCAGAGTCAGACATCATGTCTTTGCTCTTTGATTAGTGAAACATTGCCAGTGGAGTATCTGGGTGGAAAGCCACTCTGTATGAACCAGTACTATCAGGTGCTCTCGTCCTGCCGGATCCCTGGAACAAAGAGGGACAACGTGGTCAACTACGCCTTGGACAAGAGACCCCCACACATATCACTGTAGTGCACAACTTTCAGGTCAGTCCCTGTTACAAAGTTCCAGGCAGGGTCCAAATGTAATTTCCAGTAGTAGGTGATTTAAAACAATTTACAGCCTATAGAGGGAATGCGCATGACGTCACCGTCCGGTCACATGCCTGCAGTTTCTCACAGTGAGTGGCAAAAAGACTGAGCGGCTGTATATGTGTTCAGCATGAATGCCGCAAAAAAAAACACAACACATATAAGTGGGAAAGTGCTTTGCGATTGACTGTAAAACTAGATTTGACAAAACATCGGAGGTATATTTTTACAGACTGCGATAGAAAGAGGAGCAAATGGATCACTTGAATACACAGAAACGTGGACTCCAGTCAGCGAAAGGTGGATCTGCAGTTATCATTTTGTGTCAATATGCTGAATTTAGCTGTAAAACCATACCCATATATTTTGTATTGTTATATTTATTAACAACTCATCAATTAAATATTTATCATTGCATATTCTGCATTATTGGATATTATTGGTTTCTTAATAAACACTGACCCAAAAAAAACTATAAAGTTTTATGGCTGGACAATATGATATATAGGCTATATATAACACTGATATAAGTGATTACTCGGATTTAGACCTACCTATATTGTATTTATATAAAGCGTTCACAGGCAAATTTGCTTTATGTTTACCTTTTATTTCCCCGGCGTTGATATCAGGCAAACATAAATGTCAGGCAACACGATTCCTGGCTGCATGTCAATATCACATGGATCACTGGATCTTTAGTAAGTTGTAAGGAACACTATATTGAGTCCAACATTTAATTTAAATTGATAAAATTGTTCGTTTTAGTCGCATTTTTGCAGTTTCCCCTATTAAATCCAGTCACGCAGCAGATCTTTTGCCACTCAATCAGGCTGAGGGGGTTGTTCCGGCGGGAGAGTGACGTCAATGCATTCCCTCTATAAGGATTTCTTACTGGCTATGGAAAATTGCAATGCAATTTAAAAAATATACATATTCTTTATATTTTCTGCATCCAGGACTGCAGTAAATGTATGATCTGTTTTGTACGTTTGCACTTGCTACTTGATGGTGTACAACAATACAGCTTTTTAACTCATTCTTTTAACTTGTAGTTCTTTGTGCTGGATGTATACAACAGTGACCGCACACCACTGACCGTAGACCAGATCTACATTCAGCTGGAGAAGATCTGGAGCTCCTCCTTACAGTCCAACAAAGAGCCAATTGGCATCCTTACCTCCAACCACCGCAACAGCTGGGGCAAAGCCTACAACAACCTCATTAAGGGTGGGCACTGCTGACACGTTTTAGTTTCAGTTTGGCCTATTAGTGTGTGCTGGTAAATAAAACTATTTAAATCAGGGATGGGCAACTTCGGTCCTGGAGGGCCACAGTCCTACAGAGTTTAGCTCCAACCCTGAAAAAAATCACCTGCCTGTAACTTTCTAGTAATCCTGATGACCTTGATTAGCTTGTTCAGGTGTGTTTGATTAGGGTTGAAGCTAAATCTGTAGGACAGTGACCCTCCAGGACCGAAGTTGCCCATCCCTGATTTAAATACTGTACACTACCGTTCTAAAAGTTCGGGATCATTATGATTTTAACTAATACTTTTATACTGCTATTCTTCAGACCTTGTTAAATCATAACTTTACTCAAAAGACTTGTTTTTTTTCATGTTTTTTCCATGCTGATCCCTTTCCTATGTCACTTTCAGATAAAACTAATAAAGAGTCAGTAAGAGCCATTCAGGAAGAGTATCTTCACAGTCTGTCTGGATGCTGCCCTGCCGCAGCGTCTGATGACATGTACCGCACCCGAGCTGGGGTTCAGATGCTGCACGGAGGGGGCAGCAGGTGGAACAGTGGAAATCGCTGGTTCGACAAAACATTGCAGGTTAGACCCATGAGGAAGTGTGTGGGCCCTTACTGAGAACTTTAAGGGCATCTATATGAGAGGGAATGCGGTGACGTCACCTCCGGCCGGAGTGCTGCAGTTTCTCACAGTGAGTGGCAAAAAGACTGAGCGGCTGTATATGTGTTTCAGCGTGAATGTCGCGAAAACAAACACAACACATATAAAGTGGGAAAGAGCTTTGCAATTGGCTTTACAACTAGATTTGACAAAAAATCGGAGGTATATTTTTACAGACTGCGATAGAAAGAGGAGCAAATGGATCACTGCAACTCACAGAAACACCTGGACTCCAGTCAGCGAAAGGTGGATAGCAGTTTTCATTTTGTGTCAATATGCTGAATTTAGCTGTAAACCCATACCCATATATTTTGTATTGTTATATATATATTAACAACTCGTCAATTAAATATGTATCATTCCATATTCTGCATAATTGGATGTTTTTTTAATAAACACTGACTAAAAAAAACTATAAAGTTTTAGGGCTGGACGATATGATGATATATAGGCTATATATAACACTGATATAAGTATTCACCTGGATTTAAACCTATATTGTATTTATATAAACCGTTCACAGGCAAATTTGCTTTATGTTTAGGTCTATATTGCTTTTATTTCCCCGGTGTCGAAATCAGGCAAACATAAATGTCTGGCAACACGATTCCTGGCTGCATGTCAATAATATCCATGGATCACGATCTTTAGTAAGTTGCAAGGAACACTATATTGAGTCCAACATTTAATTTAAATTGATAAAATTGTTCGTTTTAGTCGCATTTTCGCAGTTTCCCCTATTAAATCCAGTCACGCAGCAGATCTTTTGCCACTCGGTCAGGCTGAGAGGGGGTTGTTCCGGCGGGAAAGTCACGTGAATGCATTCCCTCTATTATGCTTTTTTTAATTGTACCTTTCCTGTAGTGTGCAGTATAGCTTTTTGGGCATGTAAACAATCTGCAAAGTTGCAAGACACAAAGTCCACGCCAAAGGGAGTTTATCACTCCAACATACACTCATGCCTGAAACGCCTCTTTTATAGTCCTGCCATTATGCCTGTGACATAGCTACAGTATAGTCACCATGTTACACATCTGCATAATGCCCGCCTACTGGCTACTCTGGCTTGTTCTCAAACAAAAGTAATTATGTAGGCATTATTTTTCAGACAGCGGTGAGCCAGTCACTACAGACTGGAGCTGACTTGACCAATTCAAGCAGATTGGGCTTTTCAAAGCCAAAACTAAAACAGAGCGTTTAGACAGAGGTGCTGCACCAATGAAAATTATAAGAAAAATATTGAATTATTTGAACATTATTTAGATAGACCACAAACGAGCATGTAATTTTGGCAAATCAAATGTTAGAAATGTATCAAGCACAAGATGCTGATACTGAATACTGTTGTTGTGTGTCTAGTTTATCATTGGAGAGGATGGGACATGTGGACTGATCTATGAACATGCCCCGCTGAGGGTCCCCCTATAGTGTCACTGATCGACCATGTGGTGGAATATACGTAAGAATAACTGGTTAAATGTGGAAAAACTGTAATCATGGCTAACACAGCTAATATTTACCACTTTTTTGTTATATTTGTACAGGAAGAAGTCAGAGATGGTCCGTACCCCAATGGTCCCGCTGTGTATGCCTAAGAAGCTTTCGTTTCAACATCACAGCAGAGATCAAAAAAGACATTGAGGAGGCCAAACAAAACATGAACATGTGAGAAGCTGAGATATTACACGCAGTATTTGTTTTTTGAAAAACAACATGGTAGTATGCTAAATATTGAATGCTTAAAAGTTTCTCTTCTCCTCCTCTACAGTATGGTTCATGACTTGGACATGAAAATCAACGTGTTCTCCCATTTTGGTAAGGATTTCCCAAAGTCGCAGAAGATGAGCCCTGATGCTTTTATTCAGATGGCTCTCCAGTTGGCTTACTACAGGTAAACCTTACCAGCACTGCCATTAATATTATTTCCCATTTTTATATCTTAACTGTTATTACTATTATGAAATTAATGGTCAGTTGAGTTTATTTGCTTGATTCGTTGGCTCACTGTTTCAGGATTTACAAGCGCTGTTGTCCCACCTATGAGAGCGCTTCTCTCCGCATGTTCAGACTGGGCCGAACCGACACCATACGCTCAACCTCAGTTGACTCCGCCAGATTCGTCAAGGCCATGGATGACCCGGCCAAACATGTACTGTCACCTCTAGAACACATTTGAGTTGAATCCACATTTGCCTACACTAGCATAAAAATTGTGGGTCGGTAAGTTTTTTGTTTTTATGAATAATTCTGCTGAAAATGTGTCCATCACAGGAATACATTCCATTTAATTTGATAAGAAAATACTTATTTTAAATTTCAAAGTATTACCGTTTTACTGTATTTTTTATCAAATAAATGCAACCGTTTATGAGACATTTAAAAGTGTTAACAAATCTTACACGACCCCAAACTTTTGAACTAATTTATATATTATATAAAATTATTATTATGTTTTTATAAATATTATGTTATATAAAATTATGTTTTATTGTCAATATCAAAATCTTTTTCTTTTTTTCAAGTGCATTTGTGAATTTGATCTGGCATGAAATAAAATATAACAATCTCATTTTGATGGACAGAACACAGAGAAAGTGGCTCTGCTCAGACAAAGCTGTTAAAGCACACAGAGCTTACACAGACATGGTGAGTAAACGCATGCTGGGGATGTAAATGTATGCATCATTATTGATCTGCACTAAATATATTCCACATTCTTCATCCCGTGCGTGGATTTGCAGGCCATCCGAGGTCAAGCCATCGACAGACATTTGCTCGGACTGAAATTGCAGGCTATTGAGGACCTGGCTGCCCTGCCAGAGATATTCATGGATACCTCATATGCTGTGGCACTGCACTTCAACCTCTCCACCAGCCAGGTAATGCAAACAGAGCACTGAAAACTGTGCTCAGTCAATGAAACTGAAGTGCATGTAATTTGAAGAACAAACTCTTTGCATTGTGTTCAGCATGTTGTGCTGATGAGCAGTACCATACCATTAACTGTGCACACATTTTGATGATCAATGAAATAGATGGCTCTTCAAATCTGCTAATGTAATATTGCTGTGAAACTAAAATCATCAGATCATCTAAAACTCATAGCCCTGGTTTGAGACCAGGTTAGATTAAGCCAGAATTAGGCCTTTGTTCAATTAGGGAGCTTTTTTTAAATGTGCCTTAGAAAAGAACATTACTGTTGTGCATCTTGAGTACAAAACCATGGCCTTGACATATTTTAAGAAATGTCAGTGCAATTGTCTTTCAGTGAAAAACACGCATTTTAGTCTGGGACTAGTTTTCAACCTAATCTGTGAAACTAGAGTAAACTAATGTAAATAATCTTACATCATATTAAATTGTACTTTTTTTCCACTCTACTCTTCCAGGTGCCAGCTAAAACAAACTGTGTGATGTGCTTCGGTCCAGTGGTACCTGACGGTTATGGCGTGTGCTACAGACCCCATGGATACTCACATTAACTTTCTCAGTCTCTGCTTTCAACAGCTGCCAGGACACTAACGACAGCGTCATCTGGCCCAAGGTCTGGAGGACGCTCTGATGGACATGAAGACCCTCCTGGAGCAGACACCCAAAGCCAAGCTTTAAGGACGATTATGTCAATCAGACTTGATCTTTGACCAGTTTGATCAGAGACATTACTGTGTTTACCACAGTACTCAAGGACAGGAATTTTAAGAGAATTTTTATTTTATATTTGACCAGTTCAGACCAGAGTTGCCTGGACTCCATTGGTTTTTGAAACGCCTTGACACTAATTAATAATCCTTAACTTTTTAGATGTTTATGTGCTTCTGTTTGTTTAAACAGACGGAAATCCATAAGGGTTTTCAATCAAGTTTTGCTGATTGGTGTTTTCTTTGTATTGACTTTCTCTCAGTAGGCTACAGAAAATGTACCCGATATTTGCATTATGGTAATTCTGTGGTTAAAACTGCTCATGTGATTGTACATTGTAAATTATATATTAAATGTAAGCAAATACAAAAAAGTTTAAATGCTAGGATGTGAATAGTGACATTTGAGAGCTAGTTCTTTGCACAATAGTGTAAATTTGCATTAACATGTTTTTAAATAAATATTATGTCAGATGTCACATATTTTGTCCTTTTTAGAATTGGCTGAGGTGAATTTTAATCAAAAAGTTTCCTTGTGTGTGAAAACATTTTTCAGTTTCCTGCTTGACATCTTTAAAAATATTTATGCAATGGTGCTCTTACATGCACTCAGAAGAGGAACGCTTATTGAAGAAACATGAATTTCACAGCTTGACATTTTTATATGCATAGTGGATAAGATAAATAATAGTTTTAATTTTATATTTTTTGTAACAATCTGTCAATATTGCAGTTCCATCATTGACCCATAGGGGACTTTCGATTGACCCCCGATCTGTACTTGTCACATCACATGCTCGTGTGCAATCAGGTGTGTAATCAGTGAGCTGCTGTGTGTTTTGCTCTTACCAATAACATGCATAGCCTATAGACCTTATGTACCAGAGAAACGTGGGCGCCGTCATCATTAGAATATTGTCTTTGAACTTCCGGTATCGCGGTCGCTCTGTATATTTCTATGGCATCACTGTCGAGGAATAATTAGCTGGTGAAGTGGATTTACTTATTGTAGAGTTACCAAAAGTTATCATAAGCATTGTAAAGCAGATGTCTTAACAAATGTCGACCGGGAAATGTTTTACGAGCAGTTCATTCATACCTATGCAAGATCGCTGTCAAAATCCAGACCGGAAGGCAAAAGACAACGAGCACAGCACTGAAAAGGGGCGGGGCTACATAAGGTCTATACCTGTGCTCATCACGTCACGCACAAGTACAAAATATTCGCGCGTTTCATTCTACTCTCAGGGACCAGCTCTGTGCCATCATTAGAAATTAGAGTATGGAAAAAATGATTATTCCTGATTATGACGATGGGGAATTTATGTGCCCTAAAAAGGGGTAAGTGTTATGACAGAACCGAATGTTTTTGTCCCACTCATTGTAGGTTAGCCTAATCTTTGGGACAACACGTGGTAAATATCCTAATTATGTCAAAGAATTTTCATTGTCATTTTTTAAACAATGTATTTGTGACGAGTTATGGAGTTTATGTCTCATTTTTCGCTTTGTTTTTTTTTAAGTTAGTGATGAAGGCTAAGGTGTCCTTGAATGCTTTTTGAAAATGACATACCAGCAGTAAGTTAGCGGAGTGGCAATCGGGAGAAGTCGGGAGTTTCCCGGTGGGCCGGTAGTGTTTCGAGGCCGCGAGGGCCGGTCTGATAAAATGTATTTATTGGAAGTTCGCCATGTGCACTTGGGGCCCAAGCTAGGGAAGAAAACTTTTTTTTAAATATTTTTTTACATCTTCTATAACAGTGTATTGCACTAAGTGTCTGTCTTTAGAGCAAAAAGATGCCCGTCATGAAACAGCTTCAGTGGCGTAGGTGTAGGGCGTAAGTAAGTGTTTGAAAGTAGCTTTTAATCCGCTGAACGCAAGTTCGAATCCCGCCGTTCAGCCGAACTCTTTCTTCTCCATTTTCCCAAAAGGGAGAAGAAGAGAGTTCGGCAAAGGCGGATTGGAACTCGCGTTCAACACATATGTAAAGATGTAAAATGTAAAATCTAACATTAAGGTCTCTAGTGTTATATTTTGCCAACGAACTAAAATTGAAACCATGATATGGCGTTGTGCCATTATAATAACTGATATTAGAATAGCATCCTGTTTTTGCTGCGTGATTACTTTGCTCACGCGATCGATCATTGTGTTTCTCCTATAAATAAAAGCTCTAAGGGTTTATTTCTTGCAAGTGAAGAAATTAGGACAAAAGTATTTAATTTTCCTATATTATAGTGTAATGTAGGTTAAAATATACTTTTGAAATACTCATTTTCATTTACATAGTACATTTATAGGCTAAATGGATTTTACAGTACGTCATATGAATAATTATAAATCATTATTACATTATTATAATAATTGTTTGGCATCCTAAAACACCATTGATAATGCAATGCAGACTGAGACTCTCATAACTAAAAAGATGTTTGAGCCCTCTTTATTGTCCTGGTACAAATTAATGCTTTTTCTTTGTTCAACGAGCAGTTCATGGGTTGAAGCTCTTAATTTTGATCTCTCAGAGAGCACGAGATTGATGCATTTAACCTTAAAATGTCCAAAATTTTCTTGCGGGGAGCATGCCCCCGAACCCCCCTAGAGGAACAGAGTCCACCCAACATAGTTTTAGACATTCCTATGGGAAAGAACGTCCATTTATGAACTTTACTCCAGCATAGTACACACAAAGTTCCTTTTAAATCAGTAAAACTGTAAATGCTATCTGCTATTAAAATCATGCCGGCGACGAGGGCCGGTGGTCTACGAAATTTCCCGGTAGATTTTTGGGTCCCACTTCCGCCCCTGCATACCAGTAATTTCATATTTTCATTTTAATCTTGTCAAATGTTATTAATAAATGCAATAGCCTATATAAATAAGACCTCACAGTTCAGAATGTAAAGATGAGGTAGGCTATATCTGACAAAAAATGTGCCTTTATGTTTTGAACCTTAAATTTGGGGTAAATTGACTTTGTGTAAACTTTTATTTTATTCACATAAAAGGGAAATTGAGAAAATAAATGAGGTAGACATATTAAAATCAGAAAAAGTTGCATTTATGGTAACCTGTTTATGATAACTGGATTTGTCATGTTAAATGTTCTGATCTCATTTGACATCCATATTTTGCCCTTTTCATTTTCTGCTTGTTGAAACCACTTTTTAAGGCATTTTGCAGTGTTGATGAGGTGAGACTCCTCCTTCAGTAATTTAATTCACATGATAGTGATTACAGTGCATTTTAGTTTGGACTGCTCAAAATCTGGACTGGTGACCCACTGTAGCTTAATCGGCAAGATAGGAAGAAGAAATAGAGGAAAGGGTGGAAGATTTTTTTTAATATCCAATTTTTGAGGCTTCTTAGCCCGTTCCTCAGTGACAGAAAGCTGGCGGCCATGTCAGCTGTGTGGGACACTGACTATCTGTGGAGGGAGGTCCAAGGGTCAGTGCAATCAGGTCGTCTTCTTTCATGTGGATTTAATTATAGATGCTGGACTGGACCTTGCTGTTTTGTTTGGAAAAGTCTAAATGTGTTTGATCAATGCTGGTCCATTATTTATTGTTTGCATGTCATTAATGTAGCAGCTTGTTGATGATTCTTTCAATGAGATAAACAGCATTTTAAAATCCTATCATGCAGTAAACTTCTCACTGCGCAACATTGTTGGCCGCATATTTCAGCAACGGCATCTACAATGTTCTGTCAAAGCCTGAGTTATTTAATTTCAACACCACATAGCTTAACATTAAATAATTCTTAAATTTAAGCGTCAGTAAAACATGCATGATACATTGGCTTGAGAATGAAAATTGATAAGATAAGACATTCTTCTGCTGTTTTTGTTGATTGAACGTCTACATAGATTGTTTTTAACAGGATGGTGAAATAGATTGTGTTGATACATTTCAAACATTCTACTTTCAAAGAACATCAGGATTTTAAAAGGCTATCTTTTGGATATGGAAATTTGAGTCTGCATTAAAGTAAAATTGTGAGCAATTGTGAAAGCTTAAAATAAAGAAATAAAGTAAGTTGAGATATAAATTCACATTTGTAGACAGAAAATCACAATTACTTTCCTTTTTACTCTAAGATGAAAACATACCAGCTAGTATGAGAGTTAATCTGTATGCATTAAAGGGTTAGTTCACCCAAAAACGTTTTGATATCAAGATATTTTTTGATAAAATCTGAGATCTGTCTCACTTCATATGGACTGCAAGTAATTTAATGCCATCCCAGAAAAGTTAGTAAAGACATTCGTTAAAATAGTCCAAGTGACTACAGTGGCTCAACTGGTAACACTTTACAATACGTGTGCACTAATAAGCATTAATTCATGCTTAACTAATGCACAGATAATACTGAATTAATGTGTAACTAATGATTATTTAAGCTATTCATTAACGATTACCACATTAGGAACTAATTAAGATGCTGTAAGGTTAATGTATTAGTTCATACATTAATTGTTATTAATTAAATATGTAATTGTGGATTAATTCCATAATAACTAATTTTTTTAACTAATAGTGTTAATTAATATGTTAATTACCAGAATGAGCCAAACCATTGTATTTTAACTTTGAGATAATATGACAGGTACACTAATATGCATTAATACATCATTAATTAATTAATTGTTTGTGCAAATTACAATGCACAGTTTCTACAATCACTAAATGACTAGTTAATAATGATGTGCCCCAACAAGTAAAGTCATAACATAATGATACCTTTGCAAATCATTAGCTAATGATTAAATAAAGCAGAGAACTGGAAGTTGAAGTGCATAGCTTTGACTAATTGTGGTAATTAACACATTAATTTACACTATTAGTTAATAAAATATGTTATTAAGGAATTAATACACAATGACACATTGAATTAATAGCAATTCATGTATTACTTAATCTATTAATCATATTGACTCTTTATTAGTTGCTGATGCAGTAATCATTTATTAATGGTTTAGTTCTTCATGAGTTATACATTAATTCATGATTATCTGTGCATTAGTTAAGGATGAATTAATGCATATTAGTGCACACATATTGTAAAGTGTTACCGCTCAACCTTAAGTTTATTGAGCGATGAGAATACTCTGTGACGAAAAACAAACAAAAATAACAACTTTTCTCAGTAATCATTTTCATCTGTTTGGGCCTCTGGCGTGAGTTACAGTGACAGCGCCCACGACGAATGCATGAGAAACTGAGAAGAGGGACGCAGACGGGTCAGATGTAGTGTTTAAAATGCTTCTAAAGTGTGCATTTCCTGTATGTCCGAAATCATGAGAAACCAATGAGAAAACATAAAAGGACCTAACCAATGCTGCAAAATGAATGGTTCCTTTCACACTTTCCCATCAAATGATCGTGAGCCGTCATCTTTTCTGTTCTCGCACCGTGGCGCTTCATTTAACTCGAATGAATGGTTGAATAAAGTTGTTAATTTTGGGAGGTTTTGGCAACAAAAACTATTTCGTTGCTTGATTAACTTTAGATTAAGGCACTGTAGTTACTCACTTTGACTGTTTTGACATTGTTCATTGACTGAACAATGTCTTTACTAACTTTCTGGGCTGGCAGATGAATTACCTATTAAAAACATATAAAATGTGTGTTTTCCGGATATGAACAAAAGTCATACAGGGTTGGAACAACTTTAGGGTGAGTAATTACTGACAGAATTTCTAGGTTGAACTAACTCCTTAAATCAAAGTAATTTCCATGTTGATTTAGTGCTATAAGTGAAGATATAATGCTTGTTTCCATTCCTCAGGGCAAAGCTGGCCTCTCTCTTTGGTCTGGACCAGAGCAGAGAGTCAGGGAAACGAGTCCTTTCAATTCACTGCCCCTAAACAGCCAAAAAAGACCTGCGCCATATTAGGTATGTGGTACAGCAGAGTCATGTAGCATTTTTGGCACAATTCTACGTGTTCTTTGGTTATTTTTAACCTTAGTCTGTCATGTTTTTTAAGGGTCTCCTCAGAAGCCCGCTCATCCTCCATGTGCTCCAGCTGTGCAGTTTGCTACAGCTGTTTACGCATTCTGCTTGTTAGTATAAGTTTGTCAATTAAAGGATGCTTATAAGACTTCTGAATTAGCTTAATTTCACACATTCCTTAATTGAGCTTTGATTTTCCACCAGTGTAAATGGACAGTATGTGAAGCAAGGAAAGATAGGAGCTGCTGTTTTCTCAGGGAACCATGTCACCAAAGAGGTAAGATAAGTGCATGTGTGTGTGTGTGTGTGTTTGTTTCATTTGGTAATTTTTTCTATCTGCAATTATAGTACAAGATTCTGTTGTATGGCAGTAAGCAAAAACAGATCACTACGGCTAGAATCTATCGTGGATTTGTCCTCACAGTAAGTGTGCATTGTTTTTATTCTGAATTTGATTCTATTGTGTTGTCTTGTGTTTTATATGCTGCATTCATCAGGTCTATGCTACATATACCTTTCCACAGGTTCAGCCCTGTAACTATGTCACTTTCTATGATGACCAACAACAGAGCTGGTCTTTAATGTTTGACTCAGAAAAGTCCAGGCCTGAGTTCTGTAAGGAGGTAATGCTTGAACCGAATTATTTGCTGAACATTTAAAATGTATGCATTCAAAGAAAATGTAAAGCCCCAGCATTCTGCAAATTGTTAAAATCCTTTTTTTTAAACATTTTTAAAATTTACAGATGGACAACATTATTTTAATAAAAGGGATAGTTCACCCAAAAAATGAAAATTAAGTCATTAATTACTCACCCCATGCTGTACCAACCCGTAAGACCTTCATTCATCTTCGGAACACAAATGAAGATATTTTGATTAAATTTGAGAGATTGATCACTCCTACATAGGCTCCTAAGGGATTGAAACTTGACGGCCCAGAAAGTCAATGAAGAAATGTTCAAGACGCGAGTTCAAGAGATTTCCACGAAGCAGCGCGAGATCTACGTTCTTATTCTACTACTACTTGTTCAGTTCTCGTGCATACGTCGTGGAAATCTCTTAAACTCTCGTCTTAAGCCCAGAAGGAAGAAAAGGAATAGTTGAATAAAGTCTTTATGTTTTTTTATTTCCACACAAAAAGTATTCTCGTTGCTTGATAAACTTATAATTGAGCCACTGTAGGCAGATGGAATATTTAAACATTTTCTTCAATGACTTTCTGGGCCATCAAGTTTAATCCCTTAGGACAGGGTGTCAAACTCAGTTCTGGAGGGCCACAACCCTGCAGAGTTTAGCTTCAACCCTAATTAAGCACACCTGATGAGCTAATCAAGTCCTTCAGGCTCATTTGAAAACTGCAAGTGTGTGTGTGTGTTAAATCAGGGTTGGAACTAAACTCTGTAGTGCTGTGGCCCTCCAGGAACTGAGTTTGACACCCCTGCCTTAGGAGCTTATGTAGCAGTGATCCACCTCTCAAATTTAATCAAAAATACCTTCATTTGTGTTCCGAAGATCACAAGGTCTTACGGGGTTGGTACAGCATGGGGTGAGTAATTAATGACTTCATTTTCATTTTTGGGTGATTTATCCCTTTAAATGACGTGTGAGCCTGTTTCTCTCAGGTGTGTTTAGCCAGGTGGAACAGTGAGGCTTCATCAGACTCTCTGATCAGCCAGGACCTTGCCCAAGGTGAAGGTCAAGCTGTTGATGTTGGGGACTCAGTTGAGGTGGCCTATTCTGGATGGCTTTTACAGAACCATTCTCTAGGACAGGTGAAACCATTTGCAACCTTTTTATTGTCATATTCAAATCACACTTTACATGCATTATGGTATTTTGTAAGACATGTATTTTGTTTACATGCATTATGGTATTTTGTTGTGATCCTAATTGTTTCAAAAACATAAAGATTAAATAAATATGTATTTATACCCCCGGTTTCACAGACAAGGCTCAGTCCCAGACTAAAATGCGTGTTCGAATTGTCTCAACTTGGACTGATAAATCTTGTCAATTTAATCTAACCAGCCATAGATTCTCTTATGGCTGGTTAGATTAAATTGACAAGATTTATCAGTCCTTACTGATTGTCCTTACTTTGCACGTTTGGTCTTGAATTTCTAGTTAAACGACTTTACTCATAGTTGAGCACATTAAGCGCAGAGCAGCTCACTGTGCACATTCTTGTTGATTAGTCACGACTCAATAAAAGTCATGCCCCCATTGACCTAATCAACTGAACTCACTGCTAATTTAAATGGCATGTTTGCTGTTCAGCTGGAGATCTATAAATGTGAAAGTTCAGTGTCTCTGTCTGTCTTTCCCCCAGATATTTGTTTCTAATCTGGGAAAGGAAAAGCTGCAGCGAGTAAAGCTTGGAACAGGCAAAGCTCTGAGGGTGAGAAGGGTGTGATGTTTTAATGCTGTTTATACTGTGTGATTATGTGGTGTTTTAATATGCTTTAACACAAACCATTGTCAAATTCAACAGTCAACACCATTGCTGAGTATTTTTTCCTTAAAATGCTTTGTACAGCCTGTACTGCAAATACAGTCTCAAAAACAAGGTTTGAAACCAACCATTTCGAACTGTCACAAACATGTATCCGATCCCTTCAACATGTGGGGTTGGGCTTTTCTCCACCATCTTTCTATGATGTTCAAAGCATTTCTAAGGATGCTGATTTTTAGAAGGGAGTGGTCTAAATATGAGATGTTGTACGGAAACATGGTTTCACATTAGAAACACATTTGCTGTTTGATAACGTTATCAAGACTAAGGCTAATCATATCATTTAATTTTATATGTCCGAACTGGTAGGCTACCATTGATGCGTCAACTTTGTACTGTATAGTTCACTCTTCCACTTCTTCTGAATCAGTTTCTGGTTCAAACATAAATGGCTGAATGAATAACTAACATTTCCACTTGTCATCACATAGCATTTACTGCAGTTGAGACGGATTGTCATTATCAAAGATGAGCTTTAAGGCAAAAAATTGACTGCAGAGGGACCTTACAAATGATGGTAAAATAAACTGTTGGTTCTCTCTGCTGTTGTGCCATAGAGCTCTGATGTTGCCTTTTCTCTCAGGGATGGGA